>JAYJMB010003891.1:0-32624 GCA_036873735.1 Pouteria campechiana
AGGCCAGACTCGTTCGTTCTCATTCCATCCTCCCTCTAAAAAATCCCGTATACTAACTTGAGCGTCGGAGTGTTCACACCGGGAACACCCCCGGTGTCTTCTGATCTGTGTTTTAGTCTTGCAAGATTAAGGAGGGAAGATCTCGGAAGCTGCATCAGCTTACCATTTGGGAATTGCCCAAACAACCCCATCACATGCATCTATAGGCAGAGTTCACCATGACACTGAAATTAGTTTCAATAAGCCACACCCTATATCGTCCTAACATGTAGTAATTTTCAAAGTAATATGCATCTCCACTATTGACATTAAGGTAAGGTTTTCACACCTGATATTATAAGAAATGCTAACCCATTTTCAACATCTAACCCAACCCAAATTTTAAAAGTAGGGTTGGATTAGGCTTAAGGTTTTTAAAAGTAGGTTACATTAGTGTTAGGGTTGAAGTTTTAGGAAATTGGTTAAGGTTTGGGTTGACTCCAACATATTCCAACCCAACCTAATTACACCCCTATGTTTGCATATTTTTAACATTTGTCATAATTCTTTTCATCCTCGTTTGAATTAGAAGCCACAGTGGGTTAGTAATATCCTTGTCTGACTTGGCCCTGATGTAATTTGCGCATTCTCTCTCATTAATTTGCTTAATGATTTTTTACTCCATTTTTTTCTCACACATCAAAGATATGGATTTGTATGCCCTCTACGGTATAGTTCATCATCAACATAAATGAATTCACCATGAACCATGTTAATTTTTTTACTTCTAGGGAACCATCGGTTTCTACACATTCTTTAAGTATGCATGGGTCAGGTCCATCCATAATGACTCTTGAATTTAACAATTATCTATTTGGTGTCTCGGACACTAGGGAGTGGTCAAATATTCTAGCAAAATGGTTCTCTATGAAGTGAATATAGGTTCCAAAGCCAATCTTGAGAACATGTTCACCTTTTCATTTACTTCTATTAATATTTGTAAAATGGATAAATTAGCAATTTATTCCATCATCTTATAGGCTGCTAGGAGATATTGTACCATTAATAATTCTTTAATTTCATACTCTTTCTTTAGTTACTTTACTACGATTTGGGAACCATAGTAAATTTGCAACTCTTGTCCCTTCAATTTTTGAGCTATCCAAAGACCTGCTAGCAAGTCTTCATATTTAGCTCCATTGTTGGTGGCAAGGAACCTAAACCAGAGAGTACACTCAACCACAATTTCCTCCGGGATTTGGAGGTCTAGGCCAATTCTCTCTCCCACCTTTTTTGAGGATCGGTCCACATCAAGCTTTTACTACAATTCCTGTCTAGGAGATAGATTACTTTCATAGCCTATTATAGGTTGTTTCCATAACCTATTTCTTCCTACAATAGCATGTCAGCATTATTGATTCCATATTGGTGGTAGAGATGGGCCTCGTTGTAATAGCTAATTCTTCTGTGCCGCTACTTCTACATTCCATAATAAAATATATTATAACTTGTCCTTTGATGGTTATTTGTAGGAGGAATTTGATATCAAATTCGCTAAGCTCTACTACCCACTTAACCATGAGGCTGGAAAGCTTCATCTTTTGGAGGAGCTACTTTAAAGGAAGGTTGGTTCGTGTAGATGTAGATTAGATGTTCTTGGAAGTCTCCTTACATCGATCACCAAATTGAAAGCCATCTTCTCCACCACTAGGTAACTTACTTTAATGTTCTTAGCATTCTATTGATGGTATATATTGGTTGTTGGTGGGTTCCCACTCCAAGAATAGCACCAATGTGACTATTTTAGATCTTGTTATCAAGAAAACATACAAAGTTTCTCCCCTTTTAGGGGTACATAATAAAGGGAGAGATTCAAGATAAATCTTTAGATCTTCAAAGGCTTCTTATAACTATTAGCTCCATTTGAATGCTTTTCTTATAACTATTAGCTTCTATTATTTTTTAGCTTTTCTTTTGTGGAGCACTGTAAAGAAGGGTAGGCTTCTTTCTACCAACTTTCATAAAAATTTGTTTAATATTGCCAGCCTTCCTTTCAGTTTCTATATTTCTTTGGTGTTTCTAGGCACTAACATGTCACAGATATCTTTGATCTTTTTTAGTTAGCTTCTATCCTTCTCTAGGATATTAGGAATCCTAAGAGTTTTCCTAATGAGATATCAAAGATGCACTTTTGTGAATTCAACTTCATTTGATGTTTTTGCAGAGTTTAAAATGCTTCTTCCAAGTTTTTCAGATGTTCAGTATGATAATAATTTTTCAAGACCATTTTGTCTACATAAGCTTCCATATTTCTGTCGATTTATTTTTTGAACACGGTGTTTACTATTCTTTGATAGGTAGTAACTATGTCTTTTAATCCAAACAGCATGACTCTATACTAGTATATGCCCATGTCTATTATGATACTATTTTTTTCTGGTCAAGCTCATGCATCCTTATTTGATGATATCCTAAGAAAGCATCTATAAATGTTAATAGTTTATATCCTATTGTAGAGTTGACTAATTGATTAATGTTGAAAAGTGGGTAGTTATCTTCTGAGTTGAAGTCCATGCACATCATCCACTTCTAATTAGCTTTCTAAACAATCACCACATTTGTTATCTACTCCAGATAATGCACCTTTCTAACAAAGCTAACATATAGTAACTTCTCAACTTTGGTAGTGATAATTTCTCTTTTTTCTTGGGAGAACAGGCACATTTTTTATCTAAGTGGTTTGTAATTCTCATTTATGGCTAATTTGTGTAGCTTATCATTGGGTGTAGTTTTAGCATATCTGATGGTTAACATGTGAAAACGTTTGAGTTTTTTCTCAAGAAGGACATCAATTCTTGTTGGATGAATAGTTCTAAGGTAGATCTGATTTGAACTATTTTCTCTGGGTTAATATGAAAGAGTAGAAGTGTCAGCTATGGATCCATAGGCTCGCTATGATCAATTTGTTGATTGTCATGTGCATCAAGGGTATCAATTTGCATTTTACTTTGAGATTTTCCTTTTAAATGACTTTGTAGTATTCCTATGAGGTTTTCTAATTACCTCTAGCCACACTCACTCCCCTGGAAGTAGGAAACTTTATAGCTAGGTGATATATTGATATCACCATCTTCATCTTATTTAGCCTTGGATGCCCTAGTATTGTGTTATAAGCAAACAACACTTTTACCACCCAAAAATTTAGGAGAGTGGTGGTTTTTCTCTCTCCTTCCCCCACAGTATGGCAAGGTTATGAAACCTTCTTGTACCACCATGTCACCTATAAATCCCTTAATTGTTCTGCTACTAGCTTTGATTTTTTCAGGGAGATTTTTAATTTTTTTGAAATAGTGGTAGAACAAGATATTAATTGATAACCTACTATCTACCATGATGTGCTTCACTTCAAAGTTAGAGATGACTGCCTTGATAACTATGGCATCATCATGTGAGAGTACGATGTTGTGTCCATCTACTTTGTAGAAGGAGATGGGAAAATCATCTTTTATCTTTCTCTTAGAGGTTTTCCCTACTATATTAATTTGTTCAGCATGGGCTCTTTGTCACGACCTGAACTGAAAAATAACATAATTAAATATTATTCTCAATTTCAAGATGAATCTCTCAAAATCTATCGCACTTATGACATATAATCACACAAGTAATCATAATAATCTCATAAATAAAAGAAAATTATTTTAACGTAACAATATTTTTCAAAATCTATAATTACAAGTCTCACAAAAATTTAAAGACATAAATATCTTTAATATTCTTTAGAATGATAATCAACATCATCTACCTCTATACCACGAACTAATGCCCTTCTTGAGTGGCATCCTTTGAAAACATAAAATAGTCAAGTGATGAGTCATAAACATAGTAAGTAGGTTAGTTATACTTAGCACATGGTTCAAAGATAATCTATATCATATATCACCATTTGTTCATTGCCTTTTTATATTACATTTCAGGGCAGCCCAATCGGGCAGCTTTACTAGCAATGTGAGAGTTTTCTCTGTGCTCAAAGCTACCTGTGTCAACCCACCATGGGACAACTCAATTAATGAGCTCAACTAGCAACCAATTAGTGGAATAATCTGCCCTAATATATATATATATAATTTACTTGGCACAATTAGAGAAATCTATCTTAGATCATATTTAATATGGTTTGGCGGACTACACATCAACTCTAAGGCAATAAATTTCATTCCTTCATTATTTTCTAGGCAAATTTCATGATCTAGCTACCTTCTGGACAATCCAACCTTTATATTGGGTTCAAATTTTCTAAAAAATCCCCAAAGGGATTCATAAATTATAAAATATTTTTTGTCATCCATTTATGCTCCTTGGATCAGCGAGAGCTTATCGCTACCTAGGCCTCTGCCCTCATTGTAGCACCGGGCTCACTAGAGCTCTGTGCCATTGTAGCGTTAGGATAAATAGTGACACATGCACTATTCACATGCAATGTTCACAAGTACTGTTCATGCAATGTTCACTATACTATTTAGGGGGACCTCTAACTGGCGACTTTTCACAAAAATCCATTTTTCTTGCATTTTGTAATTTCCAAACTTTTGAAAATCCATGCGTAAGGTGAAATGATATGCACTAATCATCTAGTGTAGTCCATTGACAAATTTATGATCTGAAAATATCAAAATTAATAAAATTTTCATAATCCAAAGATCATCAATCTTCACCATCCAAATAAAATAATCTAATCCAGAGATTGCAACACTAGGTAAATACTAATATGAGAAGAACATCTAATGGTTCAAATCTCATAAAAATTATGTACAACATCTTACATGAATTTTTTATTTTCCACCAATCGAAATCACACTGGACGCTACAATGACCATGTAGCTTACAATTTTTGTATTTTTTTATTTTATTTATAAAAACTTATATAAACAATATTTCTTGAATCTAAACCATGAGATTCTTTAACACCATAAGAGGTTCATTTTAACAGGTATAGATGATATTAAAAATTTTCAAATACATAGAAATTTAATAAAATTTCTATTTTTAATGGAAAATAAACTTTCATCAATTCAATAATAATATCACAATATTAATTTTTGAGATTTCCATGCTATCATAATACACATAAATTACAGTCAACCAATGGTTTGAATCTTTTCAAAACATGCTTATCATAAATAAATCCAACCCACTTACAAGGAAATTTTTTTCTCTTTCAATACTTCCCAATGACAGCAGCCACCCTTTATATATGCTCTCTCTCTCTCTAATAATGTCTTGAAATGGGGCTTGAGGGCTATTATATAAGAACAACCCACCCACGTGCACAACCCACGTGCATAACATGGGTGAGTGGCATATTACAATCTTCTTTCGGCTATAGTGTTTCCTCCTAATGCTAGCCCACCAGGAATTAAATTAATGGTTCTTGTCGTTGAATGACTGACCTCTATCGTAACATCTCTTTCTTGTTCCCTTGGAACTATCTCTTTTTATCTAGGATTTTCTTCCCACCTGTTGTTTCTACCTTCTCTTCTTTGCCCATTGTCCGCCACATAGTACTGCAGTTTTCCTCTTTTGATAAAGTTTTTGATTTCTTTTTTAAGTTGTTTGCAGTCTTCAGTATTATGGCCTTTGTCTTTATAGTAAAGATAATATTTTTGTGATTATTGTCTTTTGGAGTCTAGTCTTAGTGGGCAAGATTTAGGGAGGTAATGTTGGTTTTTTATTTCTTAATAGATATATGTGCAGAACCTGTTCAAAGGAGTATAATTATCATATTTGCGCCTCCCTCTAATAGGTGATCCTTTTCCTCTTTTGGATGATTTTCCTTTGCAATATGAGGATTTTCTCTTTCTTTTATTGGAACTATTCTTGTCTCTTCCAACAAACTCTTTTGCATCAATATGCCTGCTAAGGGCTTCCAAGAGCTCAGAATAACCTTTTAGCAATTCCAAATGCATATGATATTTGATTTATTTGCTTTTAATCTCATTCTATAATGCAACCATTACAATGATTACATGCAATCCATCAATATCTAGAGTGAGCTAATTGAATCTATTGGTATACTTATGGAGGGACTCTCCTTCTTTCTGCCTGATTGTTATTAATGTTTATATGTTCTTTTATTGACACTGCCCTACAAAGATGATTAGGAAGTGTTTTTTTGCAATTCTCTAAAAATGCTTATGGATCCTAGTAGCATAATAGTGTTGCTTCTTTCCATGTAAGTTGAAACGCTCAACAATTAATCTTTGCAATTCTTAAAAGTGCTTATGGATCTTAGTACCATGATAGTGTTGCTCTTTTCAATGTAAGTTAGAAGGCTTGATAATTGATGGCATTGGATGCTCTCATGAGGCTCATTTGGTTGTCGTATCTTGAAAGGTGATCTCTTGGATCTGTTGTTCCATGGTAGGCATTGATATAAGGGACTTTGAATTCCTTTAATAGGAGCTCTTCCATTATTTCTTTTATGAAGGGAGGTTGTTTTATTACTCCCCCTATATTCCATGCGTCTTCTTAGAATTCTCTTTTCTAATCTTTTGACTCTTTCTTATAAGAGTTTATGAGCTTCCATTTGGATGTGGGACTTCTTTTTCATCCTCTCCCAAATTCTGATTACTTATCACACATCAAGAATTTGTTTGTTGCTGGGTCAGTTCACTTGCGACATTAGTGGATCTAGCCTAATAATTGAGAATTCCTTCAATATTTTCTTGTTCTTCTATAGGGAGGTAGCATTCCCTCACCTCATGATGCTTGGTGTGGGTTGTAATGAGTGGACAACCCATCATTGCCAAATTAGGTATGGAACTAGAAATCGGCTCCTATGCTAGCGCTATTATTGATCTTGCTTCTTGTGGGAGAATAGGATTGTTATAAAGGTTGGGCCTTACTTTACAATTGGTTTTAACATCATCCTCGATTTCGAAATCATTTTTGAGAGTTAGCCAAGGCTTCGATTTCTACCCCAAGACTACTTTGGGATATTTTCTTGGTGGGATAAAAGGTTTCAAATAAGGATTAACTTGTTTGGTTATTTGAAATGAGTATCCTTTTAAAGAATTCTCTTTATTGCTACATTATCTACTGTATCATGAGGTTGTTTATTTGCAGCAATTGTTCTAGAAGTAAATCTATTCTAGAAGCCTATATGGTATTTTTACAATTGCGTCACTCAACTTTGGGAGACGAATTGTCTCTTGATGAAAGATTGGTTTAAGGAAAGTTCACGTTGTTGGTCGACGCATAAAAAAGAGCAGTGTCATATGCTAGGACGATAATGATTAGATGAGATTTTCTGACTAGAGAAGTATTTCTAATGGTTATATATATATATATATATCTTTTAACTACATTAGGAGTCCTTTGAGTGGGACCAACTCAAATGAAACCATGGGAGCCATGCTAAAGTTTGAAAAAGTTTTCCACTGAAGCTGAGGTCTGAAATAGTAGTTTTGCTAGCTATAAAGATTATCATGTGTTATGGTTCCTTAATAATTATTATTTATAGCTATTTTATTTCTTTTATAGTATTGAAACTTTAGTTTAATTAGACTTTGAAAGAACAAATTTTGACCCAAAATTCAACTGACCTTGGAAAAAATAGAGTAGAATTGACTTTGAACCAAACTAACCTAAATATAGGGTAAGATAGGAATTTCAAAAATAGGATAAGGTAGGATCAATCAATAACCAATCCAAACCCAACCTAGTTGAACCACTAAATTCAAGCTCATGGCCATGATTAGCCCATTCACTTGCAATGGGATATGAACCCAAATCACTCAAATCTAAGTCAAGCTACATAAACCATGCTTATAAATTTATTCCAATCTTTAATTGGATTTTTTGTACCTTCGTAAATTAAATTTTCTTAATACATTTTACATTATAAACAATAGAGTTATTCATACTTGTATGTATACCTTTTATTATAATTACACATAAACCAACAACTTAAAATATTTGCATTTATACCAACGACTCAACAAATATATCGTAGAAATACCAAAACTGTCAATTTCCGTCAAAGAAGTAAGAATGAAATTGGAGATGAGGGAGTGAAGCGCGCGGTTGGTGATGAGAGAAGGGTGACAAGGGAGAGGGAGTCAAGTGAGGGGGTAGGTGTCGTTGCCGAAGTCTAGCCTGCATTGGATGGAGAAGCAATTGAAGGTGCACACAAATGAGAGGATACAGGCGCAACTGGTTCATTTGGGTTTGGGTTGAGGTCAAGTTGGTCAACCCTAACCAATCCTGATTTTAAAAACTCATCCTTAACTCAAATTCAGTAGGTTGGTTTCAGGTTGAATACAGGTTAGGTGAATAAGAATAAAGAGACTATTCGTATTGAACATTCAGCAACATGCAAGCAGAGGAAACGCAGTCTGCAATAGGGGTGCAACTTGCAGTCGCCATTCGCCGTGATGGGCACCCGCTTCCAAACCCAACGTGCTAAAATAGCTGTGTGGTGTGGGACATGACCATGCATCCGCTGTTCCCGTCTGGCAACAGCTGCAGCAAAGGAAACGTAGTCATCAAAACATAACCGCAGCAGAGGAAACGCAGTCGTCGAAAATACAGTCGCAACAAAGGACCAGTCACCGAAAATGGCTTTGGCAGCATCTGTAGCAGAGGAAACGCAGCCGCCACTTGCCATTTGCGGGAAACAGAGCCGCAGCAGAGGAAATGTAGTCGCCAATCGCTAGAAATGGGTTTGGCAGCAGCCGTAGCTCTCGTGTCCTCGCGCAAGCAAGGAAAGCGAAGAGAGTGTAAGAGAGAAATGTTAGGAAATTGGAATTGGGCAAAAGGGGTATTGGGTGGGGTGACAGGTGGAACAGGTATTAGGGTTTTGCTTTTAGGAACTTGACATATGGAATTCGGGTGGGTTTAGGGGTGGGTTATTGTCAACCCGAAACCACCGCCGATTGGAATTCAGTTGGCCTGAACTCAAATTCAAAACTCAATTTTCGAAAATCATGAATCCGAACCTATAAAAACGTGGGGTTGAGTGAGGCGGGTTCCGAGCAACCTAACCCATGTTTCATGCCTATGAGAGGATGACTAGGTTGGACAAGATTTCAAGGGAAATGAGGCACTTGATCTTGGTTGTTGATTTGATATTACGAAATTTGAGTATTTTCTACATTATGAGAATGATCAAATTTATTAATTTGATATAAATTTAAATAATTTAGCATGATTTAATCTTTGAATAGGTTGAATCTTAAAAATAATGCTTTTAAGGCTTTATTTACTTAAGAAGCAAGAACATGGTAGATCCCACTCGTAAAATTCGCACTTGATTCAAGACTGTCCATGAATTTCCAATGGCTTTTCCTCACCCATACGAAAGAGAAACTAGTATCCGACTAATCCGTCGCTGCAATTTAAACACCTCCCTTATAGAAGAAGCACTTAAAATTTCGCTTTCTCCTGTACTTATAATTCTCATGATATTTATTTTCTATTTAATCAATATCTTTGAATGCCCAAACCATCTTATATGGGCCTTACTACCAGCCATGTGGCGTTCTCGAATTTGTAGCACCAGTGCGTAAAATACTGGTCTTAGACTTAAGGGGATCCATAATCGCGTCTTCCCTTGCATTAATGTGCCACAACTAATTTCGTTGGAAGAACATAAAAGCAACAACATCAACCCACGATACTCGTGTGAAAAATACCAGCACAGTCGGCACAAACATCCACTCACGCAAGCTGGATGCTTTTAACTTCCTTCCACTAATGACAAGAGTTGCATGGAACTCATGCCAATCACCTGAACATTCAAATCGAATCCTTTCGAGCCAGCTATGACTGGGGACTATATCCAGCAAACCAACAATGCAAGTATTCAATGTAAATCTCCAGTAAACATAAAATCAGTTTGGCTGGGAAATGGAGAATATAATTGATAAATTAAGTTGAGAATGTTACAAACAGACTGACACCCATGTTGTCTACGAACATAATGCATACTTCACTGGCATGGGATGACAGCGATTTTGGCATTAACTATGCAACATAAGAAAGCAATACAAAAGTATTTTCTCTCTTCAGTAAAACTTACAAGGAGGCCAAGGTGCGGTGAAACAAACCGCATTTCGAGAATCTAACACAAGTTACAAAAGGAAAGGCTGCTTATCTACATTGCACAGAGAAACTTATAGAAGGGTGTCCTTCTTGGGAGAAGAGAGACTCGTTTCCAAAAGTAAAAAATCAATACACTTCCACGTTCCATTGCTCTGCCCTCTTCAACTGTCTCTTGTATTCAATCCAGTCAATGCCTGAAAACACAAACCAGAGTAAAATGAATATGCTACTACTGCACTGATCCTTAAAAGGCTCATGTAGAAACTGCACATGAGCCACTGTATAATGGATCATCCAAATGTTCCACAAGGTGGGGCCTCCTTATCTAGAGTAGATTCCCTGGTCCAAGAACAGGCTGGTTTACTGACTAGACCTGCCTACAAATACTCATTAATGTGTAAGAAGCTTAATTTTGTGAACATATATTTGGGTTTTGTATTTGGATTCCATATCAGCACTGGTGAAAGTGTCCATGGAGCTAATCATGAGTTGAAAAAGGAAATGGTTGAATCCTAGACAATATTAGTTCCATAAATCATTTACCGTCTTTTGCAGCCAAGGACACCATAATGTCATCAATCCCCTTCTCCATTCCCTTCAATCCACACATGTAGACAAAGGTGTTGTCTTTCTTGAGCAGTTCCCACAATTCCTCAGCATACTCAGCCATTCTGGTCTGAATGTACATCTTTTCTCCCTTGTCATTTGTTTGCTCTCGGCTCACAGCAAAGTCGAGCCGGAAATTATCTGGCGCCTTCTCCTTCATCTTCTCAAATTCCTTCAAAATTCATAAAAGGAACACATAATAAACCAATACAAAGCAAGCACGCATCATGAAGCAGTCGACATTTTCAAGTTATATTACAAACCTCCTTGTACAGCAATGAGCTGCTTGTAGGAACTCCCAAGAAGAGCCAGGCAAGTCCATTGAACTGCACAACACATTAAACAATCCAAGTCTCTCCATTAGATTTTAAGACAACCAGTTGATAAAATGAGCACAGATCAACTAAATCAGGTGTTTGAGGAGAACCAGTTTACAAAATGAAACCAATGGCTGAATCTAGCAATCAAGAGACAGTCTGAAGTTTATCATGGTCTGAACATGTCAACACTAGTCAAACAAGCAGGCCTGCTGTAATAGACGATTTGCATCACACCCAAAGAATCCATTCTACAAAAAAAAATTGTACCCCCTCACTGTGCATTTCCCAATTTTCCATTATCTCTGGAAAATCGTTACCTTGTAATCATCGTGCTTCTCGAAGAACATTTTCCATAAGAATCCACGGAATGGGGCAATTCCAGTGCCTGTTGCAAGCTGCAAGAAAATGAGCAGTGAAATTTTTTTTTAAAAAAAAAAAACAATTGAATTGCAATGGGAAGAACTTGGAAACCCAACAAATTTGGCATGGCTCATGATCCAAAAAATTTCACACAGAGTCTAAGAGACAGAAAAATAGATCAACATGCACTCATTACCATTATAATCGTGGCATTGGGGTCCTTAGGCATAAGCATTTCTTTCCCAACTGGGCCAGTCATCTTCACTTCAGCACCAGGCTTCAAATCACCTGATTCACATTAAATGAGGGGTACAGGAATAGATCATTGGTTCTTTTCAGACAAACACACTTGAAAGATCTGTGACTCCCAGATTCTCAACAGGATGAAAGATACCCACTTAGAAGTTAGCCACCTAATAACCAATTCAAACACCTCAATAAAATCTACAAATAATACACAAGTGAAATGTCATATTTTCAACATGAATCCAGGATTCCTTACATAAGAAATTTGAGCAGACTCCTTTAACTATTTCTCCTGTATCATTGGTGTAAACAACCCGCTTCACACAAAGAGAAACCTGAAGGAAGAAAGCATAAATTTTCAAACAATGAAGAACTAAAAGGAGTCATGATTATCCAATTGATGAAACATAACTAAGGAGATTATCAAGTGGAATGGCTGAGCAGGATTTTTTGTAGCCAACTGAGTTAGTTGGGATAAGGCTATAATGTAACATGAAAATGCATGATGATGACAGATGAAAAAATTTATCTGATATGTGGTAACTTCTAGGAACATAATGAAAGGGAACAGCTATGATTTTTAAAATCTGATTCTTTGCTATATCCTTCAGGCATATCAAGTGCAACAAAATTAGGATGTGTGATATAGGTATGTATAATGTGTCAAGCATACCAGCTGCCAAATGTCAATTTGTGATCAGTCATTTATATGCCTAAATAGAAAAAAATTAAATGTCACAAAAGACTAATCTGTAGAATTACAAAGAAAATGACATCATATCCAATTGAGTTGTCCAACATTTGTAGGCCATTAGAACTATAAAAATTAATAAGTATTTCAAAATTTTCCAGGATCTATCAACTTAAGAAAGGGACTTTCGAATTTGGCAGTGCAGTGGGCACTTGAAACTTACTGTCTTAGAATCTCCAAAATCTCCAATAGCACTGCTACCAATAGAATACAATCTAAGCTTGTGTGGTTTGCCATTCTTGTCAATACCATCAGGAATGACACCAACAGATTGTCCTTCTCTGTACGGAATCTCTCCTGTTACCATGAGATAATCAAATTAAACTAGGAATTCCAAACAATCAAGTGAAAAATTCAACATTATGGTTATAAAAAGAATATGTATCTGGTCCTCTTCCACAGAAGGATGTATTATCCAGCAGCAGTTGTAGACTCTGCTACTGATGGACTCTTTCCAAAATTAAATTGGAGGATTCTGACCGCCCCCCATTTTCTTTCATACATTTCATGGGTACCATTACTATACTTCTGTTAGCCATTTTGGGTCACCACCCATCTGAAGGGTTCTAGAGAAACCTCAGGTAATTATATGGCAGTTCTAACCCAAATCTATGGATTAATGGTTTGGATCGCTGATCAGTGGTAACTGTGTGTGGCAGAACAATGCATAATTGCCTTTGATGAAGACAATGAGCTGAAAGACAAACACAGCCCTTAGATCATGCAACCAACCAGACTAGAAATTCACCACAACTAGATGAAAACAAAACCAGGAATTGCATATTCATTGCTGATCACCCTAATGGAGACCATCAAAGATCTAGATCACACCATAAAAATAAAACCGAAATAAGAAATTCACTATAGGTGATGAATGAAAAGTAAAGAGATATACCCTCAGTAGAAAAAACCATGTGCCAGGTCTCGCCAGGCGCATCATCTCCAGTGATCTTGGTGTTCAGCAGGCACCTTCCAACGTATGGGTTCTTGGGCTTGAATTTGTTTGTCACCACACCTTCTTCATTCTTCTTTGAGACCTTCTCTACCTTTGCAGGTGCCTCTGTAGTTACCTGGGCCCTGATAGAAATCACCTTACCTGCTGCGGACACATTCCTTGTGTACACGCCTGTCTGCGAAACCCAATTTTATGTGAAAATTATTGAGGAGAAGAAAAATGATAGCATTATGTATCATGTTCAGACATCAAAACAACAAAAATTAATATCGCATCTCAGCTAATTGAACAATACAATTGAAGAAGATGTTCTATAATTTCCTGCCAATGCACTTCCAATTGAATTAAGGTATTTCACGTCTTAAATGGGCATTGAAATAGTGAATTCTGTACTGTCTCAATAATCAAAGTGTCAAATACGCGTATGCAGATTAAAAGAAGTGGGTGTGTACACAGTTGCTCCCCGGTATTGTGACCTCATTACTCAAACAGATAATTGCATGTGGATGTTTACGCAAGTCCAATTGCAAGATGAATCAGAGAAACAGGAAGATAGCACCGCATGTAAATATAGCATTATGAATATGTAAGTAGTAGGCTTACTCTATGGAAAGTGACTCTATCAGAGGAGAGGACGGATCTGGTGGAAAGAGAGGACTTGGAGGAAGGAAGAGAGACAGCAGCAGTGACAGCAGCTGTAGCCATGTCTTTCTATGGCTGAGTCTGCTCGTAATGGAAGGGTGGGAGGAGAGAGAGAGAGAGAGAGAGAGAGAGAGAGAGAGAGAGAGGCGACGGGGTGGGGAGGAAAAGAGCAGAGGAGGATTGGATGATTTTAATAGATTTGGGTGGATGATATTTGATGGGAGATGCAGTGGTCTTCATTGGAAGGAGTTGGGATTCTGTTGAGATAAGTCTACTCACTCGTTCTCCTCTTTTTTACACCCACAAAAAATGATATGTTAAAAAAAATCCCAATGACGAGGGCAAGAAGCTGCTGCACTTCTCAAGTAGCAAATGCATCCGTTGATGTGTTGGAGTCCACGGACCATGTACTTCGTTTTGAAGTAAATGTTGTTCCGTTTTGAAGTAGATGGTTGTCTGTAAACAGCAAGTTCCGGATCGAAGGGCCCTTGGGTCGCTGTTCATCCATTTCGGCCGACAGATGAACCGTCCTGATCGTGATTATTTAGTCCGGATATTACCTAACTGTTGATCTTTGTGAGTTATCCCATTATCCAAGTGCCTATTTAAGTGCTGTTTATCAAAATTTGTACTAGAGAAGTTGGATAGTAATAAGATTCAACAATAATATAATTTCTACCAGAAATTGCGAGAAAAGAGAATTGTTAAACTAAGGGCCCGGTTTGGCAAGAGGAAAAAAAGGAGAATTGAGGGTTGAAATTTATGCTAACATTTAACTTCAAATTTTTATAAATTTATAATTTATTTTAAATAAAACAATAAAAATATAAAAACCTAAGAAATTAAATAATTATGAAATTAAAAACAAGCGATATATATTTGATCGAAACTGTTTTTTAGTTGAAAACCTTTAACAGAAGTGGTTAGCATATTTAATTATTCAATAAGTTAATCAACTTGATTTTCCCTTAAGGCTTGAGCATGTTATTGAGATACAAGAGCCCAACTAAACTTGAACACCTATGTTTTTCTCAACCTAATCTTAATTTAATTATTTAAGCATGCTTGTTAAGGTTAAGGTTTAAAGTTTAACTTTAAATTTAAACTTATAATTCACTTATTAAATTTACTTTGAGCTTGAATTCAAGTCATATTAAGTTAAAAAATTAATTAACGTATTTATTTAATATACTCTTATAACATGTCAAATAAAATTTTAAAAATTCATAAGTAAGTTGTAAATTTGGGTTCAGGTTTAATTGGATTTAGGTTGCACTTAAACACATCCCAATTGGGTTCAATCTTAATTTTAAAACCCTAAATTTAAAAAGTAGTCAGTTTGGATGTGATGGGGTTGGCTTCTTATAAAAAGTGCATATCTTTTATTGCATAATGTGATACTTTAACAATCTTCATAATCATACTTTTTTCATCATTATTTATATTTTGAATTATTTGTCTCCACTTTTACATTTTTTCTTATTTTACTTACATTATCACCTACTATACTTTTTATTGCACTCACTGTCTTTATACTATATTACATACAAACAGACCCTAATACACTATTTGATTTGTTCTCAAATGGAATACTGATGTAGCTCTCAAGAAGATATTGCCTTAGATACTGCAAGATTAGAACAAGAAGGTTAGAGGATGTTGTAGGTGTTCCCGGTGTAAATACTCTAATGCTCAAGTCATTAAGAGATTATTTCAAAAATAATTGGATAGTAGTAAGAGCTTGTGTTTTGAGGTACATACCTAGGTGTATTTATAGTTGAGTGTAGGTGCATAGCTGGGATGCATACATAGCCTGTACGCAAGTAGGATGAGGACCCTTAATCAAAGAAGGATCTCAGGAGGATACACATCTAAGTCTTGGTCTCGTAGGACTGTGATGTTACGGAAAAAAGGCATCCCATTAGAGTCGGAATCTGACGTGGTGCGGTGCCAACTGGATATTTGGTTATCTGTTTTAGGATTTCCTAACATCAGTCCCCCCTAGGAGGACGTAGGCAAAGCCTGTCCTCTCAGTCGCTCGATTCTCGGGGCACGTGTTCGAGGTGAATTTGTTCTTTGGTGTTTGCGTACGCTCCTGTTGAACGTGCTTACATTTCTTTGGATCTAGTTTGTGGAGCGGTTCTGGAAGCTAGACGGTTGGCGACACTTTGATGGATCTGTACTTCTGAAGGCCGATTTTGTCGACTGAAAATGCTCTTGGGAGGCCGTACAATTTTGGCCCGATTCTACTTTGAGGGACTTTGTGAACTTTGGACCGGTTCCTCAAATGGGAGAGCCGGGGTAGATCCAGAAGGGGTATCTTTTCGCACCTTTTTAGCATTTTAAAATCTATCAGCAGTCACCTCATGTCAAACTACGATCGGTATAGGGGTGGCTCTTTGCTCCTACCATCATCCATGTGTACAAAGCTTTAAATGCGAGGAGACAGGAATGCGACACTAGTTTTTAATTTTCATGAAGTCCTAGTTGGTAGTTCCTTTTTACACAGAACCCTAGGCGATTTCATGGAGCATCTATAAATGGCCACCACGACGGCACAAAACCATTTCCTGCTCTTCCTCTCTTCTCATCGTCTTCCCAGGCTTTGCTCCTCATCGCCTCCACTAGTACTGCCTCCTCTTAGGAACATCTTCTCTGTCGATTTCTTGTCTCTGCACCAATGGCCCTTAAGAAGTCTCATCTTCACTTGTCCGCTAATGCCATCAAGTCCTTCCAACTTTGCCTGCTACCTACGGGTACAAGTTGGGTTTTTCTTAAACCAACAAACCTTCCCTGGGATTGTCGGAAAGGTTTTATTTATGTATCCTCAGGGTCGATTAGAGCTAGGTTTTGCCTAGTTCAGGCAAGCTTCATTCCTGATCTTCTCCAAAATTATAACATTTCCTTGGGACAGCTAGTCCCAAATTCTTAATGTTATATAGTCTCTCTCTCCCACTGGGTTCACATCCTGGGAGAATTTTTTGTCTTTTCCTTTATAATGTTTGCGTCAATTTTCACCCTTAGTAAGGCTCCAAATTCTTCCTATTACTTTTAACTCATTCCCCACCCTCCATGGCGGAAGTTGTTCCAGCGGGTTTCAGACCCGGACGATGACTAGAAGAGTCATTGGGCCTGGGTTAAGGCCATTGGGGGTTTCCCCTTTTCCACCATCTGGCAGACCTCCCCCAAGCGCTGGAGAATCTCTCTTACCCAGTTAGAGTTGTACAACCTATACCTTATCATGTATATGATGATGTCCCTAGGTTCCCTGGTGGTGGATGTTATCACTACTGCCGAGCAGTATCGCCAGGCGGACTTCCCATGTGGCTTCCCAGGTCAGAAAGTGGCTATTCCCGACCCTGTCCATCTACAGTGTGATCTTCCTTCTCTTTTCTCCCAACTTAGGTTCATTCTTCACTGTAAGTATAAGCTCCTACCTATTATTGTTTTCCTTGGTCCTCAAGAGTCAGCTTCCTCTGTTGTGCTAGCTCCTTCTATTGCGCATGCCCCTGTTCCATCCATAGCACCTCCCTCGACTCTCCCACTGCTCTTGGTCCCTCTGGCACGTGGCTCCTTTGATCGAGGGAGCAGGTCCTTCAAGGCGTCAGAGGGTTAAGGCCACCAATAAGAGGCAGCCTCGTTCTGCTATTCCCTCTTCTCCACCTTCTTCTAGATCTCTTGGGGAGAGGTCACCAAATTCGGTGCTATTGAACATGATATGTTCTCTTAGCGGGAATCCATTTAGGGTTTCTTCGTTTTCCTCTCTTACGTACTCCTCTTCTTCTTCTTCTTCTTGTTCATCAGAGGGTCCTTCTTCCCCTTGCCTCATGTTGACCTATGAGGGGCTCTTGCCTCTAGGGGGGATCTAGATGAGCTCCTAGGTGGGATAGTTCGCCACCCCCCTTCTGTCGATCCTATCTCTGCCCCTTCTTCGGAACCTGTCTCTGCTCCTCCATCTATGGCGGCAATTTCCCCGCCTGCTAGTTTCCTCGGGGGGGACGTGCATTCTATCTCACCTACCGCAACAGTCTCCCCGCTCCACTCTTCGAATGTTGTCAATCCTTCGGCTCTACTTCTTCTCCCCTCGCTCCCTCCTATCCCTCAAAACCTGCTCTGACTGAAGATGTGTACCCGGAGGAGGCTACAGGAGGAGAATCAGAGGTCCAAGGAGGACTATAGGTCCGAGAGGGACCAGCCTCGGGGGAGCCCCATCAGGAGGTGGATGTACAGGTGCCTCAGCCTAATGCAACTGTGGTTTCTCCTCCTACCTCAAATCTTGCCTTATGACTTAGGTGTTTTATCTCTCCCTTGTGTTCAGTTACTAACCCTTTTTTCATAGGCTTGTTCTTCTCTGATCGGCTGACTCATATGCTCAAGCGTCTGTTTGTAGGTCCCAGTGTGGATCCTCCTACCCAACGCCTTCGAGGTGAGGCCTCAAGCTTGGGCAGGCCTACTCCAACTTTTGGATCCAACTCCGGCAGTGATACCGCTGTATTAGCTAGTCAGAGTTCCTTTCAACCCTCTACTCGTGCTGAGGCCGCACCTGCTAGAAGGACATCAATACTGTCCCTACTGAAAAATTTGACGGCATCATGTTCCTTCGTTACCAAGTTGGTGTGCCCCAAGAATTGTGTATGGGTGAATGAATTCACTTGAAATAATATCTTGATTGATTCTGCCTTTGATGTCGTGTCGCATATGATTAGAAGGCAGGGCTTCGTCGATTGAATGGAGGGGTGATGTATCAGCTTGCGGCTACTAAGGAGCAGTGGGATGCTACTATTGCTGAATTCTTTGCTATGACGGCAAAGTTGGAGGGGGAGAGGGTATGCTTCAATTAGTTAGAGGGAACCACTTCATAGCTAAAGTCGAAAGAGGATCAAGTGTTGATTGACCACAATGCTACTTTCCGGGCATGGGAGGAGGCTAAGGGCACCCTCAAGAGGGTAGAGAGGGAGCGCGACAAGGAGTCTCTTCTGGAGGCAAAGGTCGAGCGAGACGCTGCTATGCTCACTTAGAGGGAGGCAGAGCATTCTCTCTTGGAGACCAAGGTCGAGAGGGATGCTGCTGTTGAGACTGTTGGGGCCAAGGTGGAGTAGCTAGCAGGGGTAGAGGTGGAAGCTGCGGGGCGGGAGGAGTCTCTGCAGCGGGAGGCCAGAATTTTAAGGGAGTAGCATGCCGTGGAGATATCTCGGGTCCTCTAAATGCATCTGGAGCAGCTTGTCGGAGAGCCAGAGTGCTAAGAGATGCTACTAGAGCAGATGGCAGGCTGTTTTAGGCGTGCCTTTGCCTCCTGTAAGAGTAAAGTAGCTAGAAAATTCCCTAATGTTGACTTAGAAGATGTACAGCTAGACAAGGAGGATATGTAAATATACACAATTTATAAATAAAAAGATATATTTTCTCTATCTCTGATTATGCATATGCAAACTTTGTGGAATACTTGTGAATGTGATTATGAGGAATTTTCTTACTTATGCCCTCTGATGATCACTCGTGGAAAAGAGGGGGGCACTTACTCAACTGGAAGGTCAAATTTTTATTTACAAAGTAGAGATACTGTTGGCCTTTGCCTCCGGTCACGTGTCTCTCAGCTGGGCCAAGGTGGAATCGAGAACTCCTCTTGATCAGGCATAGTATAGCGGGACTAGGAACTCTTCCAGGTTGAGCCAAAGCAGGACCAAGAACTCCTCCTGGTCAGGCTTAGTATAGCAGGACCAGGAACTCCTCTTGATCAGGCTGAAGGGGGACCAAGAACTCCTCTCGGTCAGGCCAAAGTGGGACCAAGAACTCCTTTGGTTGGGCTTATTATAGCAGGACTAAGAACTCCTCTCGGTCGGGCTGAAGAGAAACCGAGAACTCCTACTAGTCAGGCCAAATTAAGACTGAGAACTCTGCGTGTCAAGCTTAATATAGTAAGACCAGGAACTCCTCTTGGTTACGCCAAAGTGGGATCGAAAACTCCTCTTGGCTGGGCCAAAGTAGGACCAGGAACTCCTCCTAGTTGGGCATAGTATAGCGAGACCATAAACTCCTCTCGGTCGAGCTGAAACTGGATCGAGAACTCTTAGTTAGGCCAAAGCGGGACCAGTAACTCCTAGTTGAGCCAAAGCGAGACCAAGAACTCAGTTGTGGAAGAAGAATCATAGGAGATTTTTATTAATTTGCTGAACTAATTATACATAAAAAGTAAAATTCAGAAGGAAAATTTACTAATAGTATATCCTCAAGTGCTCTATGTTCTATGTTCTCGGGACATTCCTGTCATTTAGCCTCTGTACAGTAAGTGCCATTGTCCAAGGCTTTGACTACCCTGTAAGGGCCCTCCCAATACTGAGCAAGCTTTCCCTTGGTGTGAGTAGGATCGTTAACAAATGATTTCCTCGGTACTAGGTCTCCGCCTTTGAAGCTCCTCGCTTTTACTTTTCGATCATAGTATTATTTTACCTGAGCTTGTTGTAGGGTCATCCAGGCTTGGGAGTTGACCCTCATTTCTTCCAGCAGATCCAAGTTAGTTCCCAAGGCTTCAGTATTGATCTCCTTGTTAAAATTAGTAGTCTAGGCAGAGGGGATTCTCATTTTTATTAGGATCACAACCTCGAATCTATAAGTCAGCATCGACCTCTTCAAGATTGTCCTCAATAACCAGAGTACTTTTGGGAGCTCTTAGTACCAGCTATCTCCAAAGCCTTCCATCTTCTTTCGTAAGCCAGTTACGATATTCTTATTAATGGCTTATGTTAAGCCATTTATCTGGGGATATGCTATAGAGTAGAACTTCTATCGGATCCCATGTAAGGTGCAAAATTCCCTGAACGGTTTGCTTTTGAATTATGTTCCGTTATTCATAATGAGGACCCCTGAGACTCCGAATCTGCACATTATGCTTTACATCAGGAAGCTCTTGGCTTGTTCTGCTTATATAGATTTAGTAGCTCTGGCCTCCGCCTATTTTGTGAAGTAATCCACGGTAATAAATATGTATTTATTTCTTCCAATTATCAAGTGGAAGGGTCCTAAGATGTCCATTTTCTATTGATAGAAAGGCCATGAGTTGGTGATTGTTGAGAGCTGGATAGTGGGTTGTCAAGGGATAGATGCCTACTCTAGCATTTGTCACATCTGTTGACATACTCATTGGAATCTGCAGCCATTATGGGCAAGAAGTACCCTTATCTCTCAACTTTGAAAGCCAAGGTCATCGCTCCGATATGGTTCACACATTCCCCTTCGTTTATCTGCTGGAGGATCTCCTTTCCTTCCTTCTTAGTTAGCATCATAGGTACGGGTGTGAGTGTCCTCTCCGGTAGAACTTATCATCTAGGTAAAGAAATTTTACAGCAAAGCATACCAGTTTCTTAGCTTCTACCAGATCTGCTGGCTTTTCTCTATTCTACAGATATGCATGGATGGGGTCCATCTAAGAAGGTTCCGCATCCTCTATTGCCATTTGCTCGATCTCTAGGACACTAGGAGCTAGAAGGTGTTCCAGTATGGTAGTTTTTTGCGAGAGAAAAGAGAATGTTGTGACCAGCTTTTAACAGTCTATCTGCCAGCTCATTTTCCTCTCTAAGTATCTGAACGATACTGGTTTTACAGATCTGTCCTAGCATGGTTTTAGCGACTAATAGATACTACTTCATAAGCGGCTCCTTGGCTTCAAATTCTCATGTTAGCTGCTTCAATACCAACTAGGAATTGCTGTCAATGACCAAGTTGGTGATCTTGAGTAATTAAGCAATCCTGAGCCCTACTAACAAAGCCTCATACATGGCTCCATTGTTGGCCGCTGAGAAGTAAAACCGCAATGCATATTCAATCGTGTGTTCTTCAGGGCTTTGGAGGACGATTTCAACTCCAACACTATCTTTGTTGGATGATCAATCCACGCGCAGGTTCCAACGGGTGGTGTTGTCTAACCACGGATCCGTATCCGATGCGGGAGGCCTACATAACTCTTCTGTTTGTGTTACCATTGGCCCTTGGGCCAGATCCGTTGCTTGGTCAAGCTCCATTAGCTTCGGGACTACCAGAACGGATTCGCTTCCATACGTATTATCCATTGTCCCTGTACACTCCACTAGAAAATCAACCAGGATCTGGCCCTTGATGAATGTCTGCGGCACAAACTTGATGTCAAATTCACTGAGCTCGATGGACCACTTGATGAAATATCCTGATAGCTCCATCTTTTGTAGGAGTTACCTGAGCAACTAGTCTATGTAGACCCAGATCGGATGATCTTGAAAGTACAGTCGGAGTCTGTAATAAGTACAAAAAGAAAAAAAATAAAAAATGGAATAACGTGAGGATATTTATCATTTTTGGAATGAATTAAATAATTTTTATTTTTTATTGATTATCCTCAATTGATTACACTTGCTGTATACATCAAAAAAATTGTATGTTTACATCCCACACCACAAGTGATCGTAATTATATCTCCATAATGGAGAAAATTCTTGATTAAAAGAAAAAGTATAATATATCTTAAAAACCCAAAAATAAAATACACTCTCTCAAAATAAATTTGTGTTATCTTTGGGATCGCCAAGCATATTGCGATGACTTGATATTTAGGAGATCGCCTCAAGTTAATAGGTGGAGAGGATGACACGACTCTAGACTGGGTTGCTCAACACTAGGTTAACCTAGAAAATAAGTGTTTTGATCTGATTGGTTTATCCTAGGTGGAATCAAGACCGGGTGATTTTTGTTCTTTAGACTGTAAGAAACCATAGAGACAGTAGGTGGTTTGTGACCTAATTGGCATTCCTGGAAGGACTCAGGATCGAATGATCTCTATTGTGTCTAAACCTGAAAGAGATAAGAAGAAAATAGGTGAACTAGGTTTGGTTAAGCTTTCTCTCATTGCCAATGAGAAAGTTAGGAAGAGTGAGCTAGGTTAACTGAATTTAGCTTGTCTCTCTCAATTGACTCAGAAGAAGCTTAGGAAAAGTGAGACCAAGATGACTGGATTTGGCTCGGCTCTCTCAATTAACCCATGAGAAACTTAAAAAAAGTGAGACCAGGATGACTAGATTTGGCTCGACTCTCTTAATTACCCATGAGAAGGTTAGGAAGAGTGGGTCAGGTTAACTGAGTTTAGATTAGCTCTCTCAAGTGACTCATGAGAAGCTTAGGACCAAGATGACTAAATTTGACTTGGCTCTCTCAATTACCTATGAGAAGATTAGGAAAAGTGGGCCAGGTTAAATGGGTTTAGCTCGGCTCTCTCAATTGCCCATGAGAAGCTTAGAAAAAGTTGGCCACGATAACTGGATTTGACTGTTTTGATGAATGATATATCCTAAGGTTTGATTCGATGAGTCATGACTTGGTGACTCAGTCCTAGACTTAGGCTTTGGGATAAGTTGATGAGTGGTATTTACTAAGGTTTGACTAAGTGAGTCATGAATCAGTAACTCGGTGAGTCATGATCAGTGACTCAGCCCTAGACTTAGGCTTTTGGATGAGTTGATGAGTAGTGTTTTCCAATATCCCATGGAAAACTACAAGCAGGCGATCTCTACCATTTATACTGTGAGAAATTGAAGATTTAGGTTGCAAGAATTAAGCCTAATTATATTTTGGGTTAATTAAGTCTAATCATGATTAGCACTAATGACAACAATTAGTGCTAAATAACAGTTTTTAATTGATTTAAGACAATGTCATTAGTTCCCTAATTTATGTGGCAGTTAGATGGTTTAATCAAGGTTTAAACATATTTTAGTGTCTAATCCGGCATTATCCTATTGTCCATTAGCCATATGGGACCCACCATTACCACAACATAGGTGGGACCCATGTGTACACCATGGTGGGGCAATGGCAAAGTGTCTTCAAGTACTAGAGAAATTACCAATGGCCAAAGGCTACTGGTGTCAAGTGAGGCAACTGCCTCTTGATGATTCCTCAAGCTCCTCTAAATTCTCTCTCCAAAAGAATTCTTTCCTCTTAAGAAGAGGGAGGGATATTTATAAGCTTGAGGTCTTCTGGGGGCATTTTAGGAATTTTAGCTTCAACATAGGGGTATTCTTGGGAAGTCTTGGAAAATGAGCCTAGCTTCACAATTTGGGGTATTTTGGGGATTCCTAAAACATGGGCTCAGCTTCACCATTTGGGAAGTTTGAGAATTCTAGCTTCACCACTGGGGCATTTTAAGTTCCAACATTGGGGCATTTTGAGCATTTCAGTTCCACCATTGAGGCATTTTGGGTATGCCAACTTCAACATTGGGGGCATTTTGGGCATGCCAACTTCACTTTTGGGGCATTTTTTGGAATTTTCATTTGCAAAATTGGCCAATCCAAATATTTTAATTAATTTAATTAAAATAATGTAGATTACCAAAAATCTAATCAATTGCATGCATGTTCAATATGGGTACCATGTGATTAATTTTGTCAAAGCAAAATAGATTTTACCATGTACTCTTTTATACATCTCATGTGTAAAGATGTGTTATTCTATTGGACAAGTGAAGATATATCAATTTCTACACAAATCCACCGATCTCAATCGCTCAACTTGAGGTAGCTTCTGCATTATTTGGGTAATTTTGATCATTCAATTTTAATTTTTAGATGATCAAAAATTTTCATAGTGTGATATACTTAATCAGCATGCTCCAAGTAATTTTTGCATCTGTTATCCAACTACACTTGCCTGATTTCAGCTTGGCTGCGTAGATCCATTTTCAGCTTGGCTACACGCCACCTCAGTAGTGTGGTTTGTTTGGCTGCGCAGATGAGAAACTGCCTGACTTCACAGCACGTCAGCCTTCGATGGCCCATCTCGCTTTGTTGTTTTGCCTTCGATAGCAGAATAGCTAGCTTATTACCCTCTGCAACTAAGCTCCAACTGCGCAGGTAAAGCTCTTCTTTAACAAACAAAATCGACAAGCATGTAATGTCTGAAATGCATTTCCTGCTCTTAGCACGTCAGCACTTGCCTGCCTGCTTGACTGCATAGCACGTAGTCTGCGCGGAGAGACTTACTGTCGTTGCCTATCCTATCTATATGCCACGCTGGCCGGTTTGCTGGTTGAGTGGATGAGGCTTTGCATCAACTCCATGGCATGTCCATCTCGTCTTCTATACATGACACATCAACACTAAAGTGAAGGCATCAGCTACTCGGCACATCAGCACTTGCCCGTCTACTTGACTGTGTAGCACATCGTCTGCGTGGAGAGGCTAACTGTTAGTGCCCATCCCGTCTACATGCCACACTGGCCGGTTTGCTAGTTGCATGGATAAGGCATTACATCGATTCCAAGACATGTCAGCATTGGCATGGAGGAGATTCGTTGTGCAAGAAATGCACCAACGGTGAGGTTCAAGAACTCGACAGACCATTCATGGCGATGATGGGGGCTTCGAGCATCCAGCGGGTGTAGACCCTCTTGAGGGCTTCCATGAAATAATCTGTAGGTCGCTTATTTCTCTCACGACAACTCTACAAAGCTCTGGCTACTACACCTGCAATCAACATCTTCGTCGCCGATGACTGCGGGTCAATGCTACCCCATTTGCACCTCCATCATCCGACGTCCGATAGCTGATTTGCTCCAATCAGAAATTCAGCACCGCTATTCCGACTCTAGAGTTGGTGGTGCTACGCCGGATTGTGCCTTCCAATAGCTGAAAAATTTGATTGAACGCGGAAAAAACTCATTGATTTTAGCCTCAAATTGCTATTGTGACACCACCGTCTGACCACTGAACGGTCAATCCACTCCGACCATAACATCTCCGCTGACGTCCTGATGTCTAATGATCATTCATCGCATCGGATCTTTGCATTTGGTCGCCGAAAGATGCAAGATCATGCTACCATCGCGCCTTCTTCCTCGCTGCCGACGATGTTGCCATCGCATTTTCCTTGCTGCTAATTGAGAGCTGCTACCCAGACAGAGACGATAATGGAGTTGGCAATGGGCAGGATCGGCTAGGTGGCAACAACATCTTTAGTTTTGGGGTTGACCCCACCCACCACCCCCCCCCCCCCTACCCTCCCCATGTGGTTCTTGCTTTAGTAATGGGTCGTCCATGAAGGAAATTTCCACCATTTGCAGCTGCATAAGAATGGTGTGCTTTGAATGGGGATTCCAAATGGGTTTGCAATGTCCAAGAGATTCAGGAATAGGGTCTTGTCATGAATTTTCTAATGGAGGCGCAATATCATCCTTGAGTCATGTAATTTTCCATGCCCCAATAGAGTCTTCCTACAGCAATTATCAGAGCATAGGCAATTTTTTCAATAGTAGGGTACCTTATCTCTGCATTCCTCAAGATCTTGTTAACACGGTATACAGGTCTCTGAGTTTGACCTTGTTCCCTGAATAATGCTACTGCTATGGTTTTGGGTTTGGCCATGAGGTAGAGGCATAGGGTCTCCCCTTTCTCCGATGCGCTCAATAAAGGGACAGTGGCTAGATACAATTTGAGTTCATCGAAGGCTCTCCATATTTCCTTGCTGATTTCTTCTCTATCTGGATTTATTATCATTCCCTTCTGGAGTGCTATAAAGAATAGGAGGCCTTTTTTCCCGGTTCTGGACAAGAATCTATTAGGTCCTACTAACTAACCTGTCAGGCGCTGGACCTCTTTATTGTTGTTTGGTATTGCCATGTCTTGGATGACCTGAATTTTTTCTAAATTTGTCTCAATAACCCTCTATGAAATCAAAAATTCTAGCAATTTTCCTGATGCAACACCAAAAATGCACTTCTGGGGTTTTAATTTCATTTTGTAACTTCTAAGGGTTTGGAATATTTCTTCCAGGTCCTAAAGATGGTGATTCCAAGTTTTTCTTTTTACCACCATATCATCATCATATGCTTCCATGTTCCTACTGATTTGGTGCTTGAATAAGTTGCTCACCATTCTTTGATAAGTAGCTCCGGAATTTTTCAATCTGAATAGCATTACTTTGTTGCAAAATATGCCAACGTCAATGATGAAGGCAGTCTTTTCTTGGTCAGGCTTGTGCATTTGTATTTGGTGGTATTTTGAGAAAGCATCCATAAAAGTGAGCAACTCGTGACTAGTGGTAGAGTCTACCAGCTTGTTGATGTTAGGGGCAGGGGGATAACTATCTTTTAAGCACGCTTTGTTGAGCAGGGTAAAGTCTACTTACATGCACCATTTTTTGGTGGCTTTCTTTGCCATAACCATGTTGGCCAATCATTCAGGGTATTGGATTGGTATGATGAATTCGGCTTTGAGTAATTTATCTACCTCCACTACAATGGCTTCTTTCTTCTCTAGTAAGAATAGCCTCTGCTTCTGCCTGATTGATTTATGAACATCGTTGATGGCCAGCTTATATGAGAGGATTGACGGATCCAATCCAGACATATCCGAAGGTTCCCAAGCAAACATGTCGACATCCCTTATCAGCGGATCTATTAACTCTTGGGGGAGCAGGGCTTTTAGGGCAGAACCAATTTGGACTATTCTTTCTATGGAGCCAGGGATAAGTAGAATCATCTCCAGTGGCTCTATCAACTTGCTCCTAGTAATTTGTTGTTTGTCTCTAGTGTCATGGTATTAATTAGTATATTGTGTGATACCTTTTCCATCAATGATATTTCGTAATACCCTTGGGTGATCTTTCGGTCTCCTCTGGTTGTACCTATTCGGCCAGATGCGAGAAACTTAACAGCTAGGTGGTATGTAAATACCATTGCCTTCATTTTGTTGAGGCCCGGGCATCCCAAGATAGCATTGTATCTTGATAGTACATTCACCACCATGAAATCTATGGGAGTGATAGTCCTCTCGAGATCGTCTCCCATTGTGAAGGGGAGGATGATGATTCTTTCTGGGAATACTCCTTCTTTGGTAAAACCTGTTAGTCGCCCCTCTACTGCCTGCAACACCTTCTTGCCAATCTACAACTTTTTGAAGCAATGGTCGAATAGGATGTTTGTGGAAGAGCCACTGTCCACCATAATTCTTTTCACCTGAAAGTTTGATATTAATGCTACAATGATATTCGCATCATCCTGTCCACCAGACCTGCTCACTATATCTTCCTCTGAGAAGATGATTGAAAAATCCTCTTCTTTCACCTTTCGCTTAGAACTCTGTCCAACCAAGTTTATGCGTGGCGAATCCGTCGGTGGTCTGGCTGCGGGATCGCCAATGATGACGTTGATGACTCCTACTATGGGTTGGTTGGCTTCTGTTGCAAGGTCTCTAACATCCTTTCTTATGACTGCCTGATTTTGGAGTTGACCCTCTCTTTGCCCAACATCCTTCGGGACTTACCTGCAAGGCAGTGCAGTAACCTTTTGTCTTTTATAAGCTTCTCAATTTTTTCTTTTAGGATATGATATTCTTCTGTATTGTGACCGATGTTCTTATGATATAGGTAGTATTTGTTGGCATTTAGGCTCCGTCTGCTTTTAATGGTGGGTGGATTATGGATCTGATATCCCTACTTTTGGATCTCATGGAGTATGTGCACTATAGGATGATTAAGGGGGGTCATTGGGGCCCTTGACGGCCTGCCCTGAGCGGATCCGTAGTTGTTGTCATCCCAACGCTATGGAGGGGAGTGGTTGTCCTGATGCCTCGGAGGGAGCGGATGGTTCAACCCTTAGGAGGAGAGCAGTCGCCTCAGAGCCTTGTTGAAGGGCAATCGTCTCAGCATCTTGGGGAAGAGCGACTCCATTCTCTCGCATTTTCGTCTGCTTCAATGTATCTATTTATGACCTCCAAGAGCTCTGAGTAGTCTTTCAGGGGCCATAGGTGGAGTTGATACCTCACATGGGTGTCCAAGATTCCATCTTGTAGTGCTTCCAATGCAACGTTATGGTCCAACCTCTCTATGTTAAGAGAGTGGCGTTTGAACCTATTGATATACTCGTGAAGGGTCTCGTTCTCTCTTTGCTTAATCGACAGCAGTGATACAACGGTCCTCCTCTGCCTCCATTGGCTAATGAAGCACTTCTGGAACTGCTCCTTTAGGTCATCGAAAGAGCTGATTGATTCTGGAGCCAAAGTCTAGTACAACGATAATGTTGCTCCCTTGAGTTTTGGAGAAAAGGCATGACATTTTATAGCTTCCGAAACTCTTACTAGAGTCATCTGTCCATCGTACCTAGCGAGGTGGTCATTCAAATTTGTAGTACCATCGTAAGCTTCCAAAGATGATATCTTGAATCCCTTTGAAACCAGCTCCTACAGGGTCTCCTAGATGAAATGGGAACACTTTGTGTTTAGCCTCTCTGTATGCATCTAAGGGTTCCTTCTTTCGTACTTCTTTGTACGGTCTTTAGATAGTCTTTTCGACTCAGGGTGAGACAAAGCCTCATTTTCTTCGTGTAGGTTTCTTATTTTTTGGGCCGGCTCTAGGATGCTGGTGACTGCCCTAACCAGGTGGTCGCTTGCGTCTTGCTCTACTAGTCCCCCTAGGGTGTGAATAATCACACGGTTTGTTGGTTGTGCTGAGGGGGGAAAGTTAGCAAGTTGTTGTCCAAGGACCGGGGCTATTGGCAGGAAACCTTCTGCCGCGTGGTTTCCGGATCCGTTATCAACAGGATCGGCCCGGGGGCGCGATAGCTGCGGAGAAACTCTGCCAGTAGGATTGCCTCGTTACTGCATGAATTATTGCACCATTTGCTGCATCATGCCCTACATTATCTGCTGTATTACCTGTTGACTTGTCAGACCATATTGGCCTAACAAATCCAGGTGATGTGCTGCTATTGCCTGTTGTATCGCTTGTTGGACAAGGAAGGTATGTTGGTGATTGCAACAGGGAGAGAGGGAGCATTTGTGTGGCCTTGAATGTTGTCAAACATCTTTGGGCTTAACTGAAAAATGTTCCCACAGATGGCGCCAATGTTGGGGTCATCCTCAAATTAAATGCTAATGTGGCTCTCAAGAAGATCCTGCCTTGGATCCTACAAGACTAGAATAAAAAGGTTAGAGGATGTCGAAGGTGTTCCCTGCATAAATATTCCGACGCTCAAGTCAGTAAGAGAATATTTTAGAGATGATGGGATGGTAGTGAGAGCTTGTGTTTTGAGATACATACCTGGGTGTATTTATAGTTGAGCGTGAGTGCATAGCTGGGATACTTACATAGCCTGTACGCAAGTAGGAAGAGGACCCTTGCTTAGAGAAGGATTCCAAGAGGATACGCATTTGAGTGCTGTTTTCATAGGACTATACAGTAGAGGGAAAAAGGCATCACATTAGAGTTGGGATCTAACGTAGCGTTGTGCCAGCTGGATATTCAGGTATCTATGCTAGGATTCCCTAACATACACAAATTTTTAGGTCAAGGCTGCTGGGTCTAGTTTAACCTGACCCAAGTGCCAGTCCTTAGAATTGTTGGTTCCCCCAACTTCGTGTGAAATTGCCAACTTTAAAAAGATGTGGAAGCTGGGACCAGTGATAACCAAGCATAAGAAATTATAGAGAAACAATGGAAGACAGGTAGAATAGGTGACTCCTTATCCTTTGTAAAACTTGATGTTTCATGCCAAACGCTTTGCGGCCATGCCCTCAAATGTGCCAAGTGAGATGTTCCACCCAAAAATAAGATCTAAATTAGAAATTGTGTTCATGTTTCAATCTTGTTATGAACTGTAACATGGGATAAGTTCTATAGCATTCCGATTGGGCACATCAAACGCCAACTCCTATAGAAGACTTATTGGACACCATTCTTTTGTGCACCAACTAAACTTCCTTTTATGCATATCCTATGGACTTATTTTCATATCTCTCTCGTGATCCATTAACGACTTGAGCATTGAAGTGTCACTCTCTAACCCATTTTTAATGTCTTACAGGGTCTCCAGGCAAAATTCTATGAGAGTAATTTGGGTGAAGCCCAACAAGTATATCGTGATGTAATCTTTGTTAGTGCCTTTTAAACTTAAGCCAAGGCCCAAGTGAAAGGCTCCACCCAGGAATCGTGTGTTCAAGGATCTAAAAGAGAAATGTTCACTTTTGAGAGATCTTTTATTTTTATTTTTTGGCACTCCTGTACCTTCATTTTTGTTGCTGTTTGATTCATTTGTAGGATTGATTTTGCCCAAAAAATTTACCACAGATCCAACAACCGTGTTGGGCTCCCAATCTGGGAAGAGATTGATAGTGAGAATAATTTGGTCCAGGGTAAGGCTAATGGTCAAACTGTAAGAAACCCAACCTGAAAAAGTGTCGAGTAATTGGGTTGGATAAATGGAAAAAAAATAATTTAACCTTAATCTCATTTATAATCCAGGTCGGTTTCGGCAGAGGGGTCAGGCAATCTAATGCAACCAAAATCACATTTTCAGATATCCTTAAATTACCTAAATTATCCTCTGACCTTCGCACACCCGCCCGTTCAACACATGTAACTCCCAATTTCCCACATTACAGTGTTGAAAAGAAATATTTAATATTTTTTATAGCTAAAATATTTACTTAAAAATAATTTTAAAATAAAAAATAGCTGTAATCAAAATTGCAAAAGCCGATTTTTCAACTCTAATAATTAACCTGAGTTCAACCCAAATTCAACCTATTTTTCTTAGAATTAGGTTAGGATCGGGTTTAGATTTTATGAATATAAGGTTAGGGTTGGCTTAGAGTTTGGCTGATCCCAGTCTAGTTGACTCCATTTACATCCTTGCCTCCAAGGGGGAAGGGGGAAAGTTGGCCCAAATGAAGATCCTGATGGGCTGGGAATGTGATGTGTAGAAATGAAAGGGCCAGCCCTCGACAACCCCTTGGGCAGCAGACATGATTGCTGATTCCTTATCCAGGTGTGGTAACGTCAGTATAGGCTCTTTAATCTGCACCTCGACAATGACATTGCAAATCGAAAAAACTAATCTTTCGGCCATTTTGATTAGCAAACGACATTTACGTTCCAAATCTCTCATCTTAGCAATGATCTGATAATAGGCATGATATCCCATCGTATACCACAAAATCCCAGCTTTTCCTGAATGAGACTTTGACCTTGTATTTATTTTGTGGTCGACAGCATTAGATGGTTGGAACTACTAGATGGTCCATTGGGATATTTTCGCAGGCTCCACAACAGGCTAACCTGACATGGTTACTAAAGCCACTATGAATTCCAACTTGAACATAACCCCACACAACCCACCTTGCTGTTTTACGGTTTTCGGTCCATCCATACCACCAACGTGTATCACGTGTAAAAGCATCTCTGCTTATCTTCTGCTGTCATGTGCTGGGCTGTAGCAGTTTATGTTGTGTAGCCCACCCGACTAATGCATTGGTTAGAGCTTAGGGTGTGTTTAGATGGGTCCGTTAGGGTGTGCAGTGTAATGAAAAAATGTATTGGTGAAAAGATAAAATGATATGATAAATAGTGTGTATTAGGGTTGTATTAGAAAAAATAGATAAGATGACCGAAAGAATATGCGTTAATGATTAAAAAATAGAGAATATATGAGAAAGAAAAAAGTATAAAAATGATTAAAAAAATAAGGATAAGGATCGAAATATAAAATGTGTTTGCTAATACCTTATTTAATTGGAATGTATAATAAAAGTGTGTAGCAATTACACACCCTAATACATGGCTGTGTATTCATCGAGGGTGTATCCTAGCCCTGGCCCTATTTTGCAAATTGGTTTGAGTTGACCCAAGCTTGGATCAAACCAACCTAACC
>JAYJMB010003891.1:32724-57044 GCA_036873735.1 Pouteria campechiana
AGGATACAAAAAATGAATTATCAACTCTAATTATGGTAATTTTTTTCTTTTCAATTCATTTTCAATAAATATTTTATATTAACATCAACATAAAAGATAAAAATATAAAAAAGAATTATTTTTAGCCCCAAAATGCAACAAGAAAAAGGTGCATGTGAAGGCCAGGAATGGTTGAGTTAATTTAGGAATATTTAAAATTGGGTCCGGTCACTTCAAGTTGCCAACCTATCAACCCAAGTCCAGCCAATTTTGACAACATATTTTTCTAATTCTTCCAACCCAACCCAACTCATATAATATTCATTACCGAGGATGGCACATCTTCCAAACTCATTTGAGAACAGTGTGACCGCTGCACAGGTCTGTTCGGGTGACCCATGGCCCTGGCTGGCCCATGCATCACACCGACTGCTGCCGCGTCTGTGCAATGGGCCATTTCAGAGCGCAGCGGCCGATGCTTGTTGCTCAGATGCCACAGCTCACTACTACTAAAATCCATGAATTTCGGACCACCAATCTAACCGCTAGGATAAATATCTGACTTTAGCGTGGAATCTCAATGACATGCAATGGTGGCTAATATGGGGACGCTGCTGGCCTACCCCATGTTAGTGCTGCTCGTGATTCTCGCAGCCTGCTCTGCTCTCATAGCTGCATTATTGTTTTTTGCTCTTGCTTTCTGCTGCTGCTGCTGCTGGCTTTATCTTTTATTTTAGTCATGCAGAAACACATGCCAACCTGGGTCCATGAGGTAAACCAGAGCCGTTCATCGGTGGGGCCCATAAATGAAGACGGTCCACTTTTGGTCGGGCCATGTCACGTGTGCTGCCAGCCTAATGGGATGAATCGATTTCCGAGGTTGGCGAAGACCAAATTTTCAGTGCCACAACTTGTTCATATCCATTTGAAAAGCATGTCTGACATTGGGGATTATTGTAGAGCCGCGTTGACGTAATGCAACCAATTCCATGCAAATTTTTACACCACCTTTTCCTTTTTGGTCCACCCATCATATAACATACCATCTATTAAGTTGAAACGAGTGAAATCATTTGATTAAAAGGGCATGCGACTATGCGTCTGCACTATTTGAGAATGTCTAAGATCATAACTAAAATATATAAAAAAAAATGCTTAGAATCATAGAATTTTATAACATCACATGTATCCATGTTGGATGAAGATTTTAAATGATATAAAGGTCTAATTCCAAGCTTGTAAATTCTAAAGATTGCATACTTACTTCCAAACGATTCTAATTTTGTAGTCCATCAAAGCCTTTATAAAGATACTATTTACATTGTTAGCTAAATCAGCATTTCTAAGCATATTAAAGGGATTGGATTTAATCCAATCATATTGAATTATGGGATTAGTAGACATTTTATTAGATGGTTGATGAGAAATTTGCCTACGATTGTCATTCGAAGAACAATTACCCATGCCTAAGAATTTACAGCTGTACAAAGAATGGGATTTTGGGGTACTGTTAATCCTTTGGAATTTTGATTCGCAGATGCCATGCATGCATCTTAAGTTCTTCTTATTTAATTTCCATACGCTGAAAAAACTGGGTAGAGCACCCCATGTCACTCGAGATCTTTCAGCTTTTGTCGCCCATGATTTTACAAGACAGGTGCTCCCCACTGCTTTATTTTCTGTATCGTTGCCTTGGGCCATGTTTGAGAAGGAAAAAGTGAAGTTTCGAAAAAGAAAAGGAAATAAAAATGAAGACATTAATGTGATAAGAAAAAAAGTGAAGTTTAAAAGAGGAACTAAAATAAAGAAATCAATGTGCTAAGAGTATTCATTGAAATAGGGTACAAGAGGTGGAAAAAATAATAGAAAAAGTGAAAAGAGAAAAGGAATAATATGATTAGAAATAAAATAAAAAAGGTAAAATATTAGAAATATAGCTAATAAGATAAAAATATATATATAATTATTTAATAGTTAACATGTCAAATTATATTAAAATGGGTAGAAAAAAATTGAAAACTTTTCCATCCTTTTCCCCGCATTCCCAATGGAGCCTAGTGAATTAAAAAGTAGATATGTTCTTAATAAAATAAGTAAAAATTTTTAAAATTATGAGCAATGATGAAAATAAACATCATATCAATTAAAAGAAGTTAGAAAAGGAAAAAAAACAAAAAACCTTCACCTTATTTGAGTTTACCCAATAAGGCCGTATTTTTCAACAGCCCAACTTCAATGTTATAGGTTGGAATGCCGAAAACGCTTGAATTTTGAGCACCGCAGAACTTGGATAGCGAGCTTTCTTAGTTAATATGTGCCACTTTTATAAGTTTAAAAATAACAGGCGGTCAAGTACTGAAACTTCGAAACTGTTAAAAAGAAAATGGTTAAAACTTCAAAAGAGGGGCTTATTTAAAATTTTAAAGGAATCTTTTCATTTTTTGCCATTATAAATAACCAAACGAAATTTAATTCTTTGATCTTACTTAACAGCACTTATTTATTTAGTAATCCAAAGACTATCTAAAATAAAACACTTAGATGAATCCAAAATTAGCACCATTTGAAGTTGATATTCTTTCTTTAAAATTTTCATTTTCTGCGAGACTTACATCTATAACTTTATAAGCCTTCATCTCATGTTAGTTTATGATTCTATAAATTTAATAATATTTCAATACATGCATAAATTAATATAAATATTTTTTCTATTTTATATATTTTTAAATAATATCATCACGTGGGCTTTGATCAAAATAATTTTATATATTTTAACTAAAATAATAATACTAAGTAGAATGGTTAAATTAAATTTATTTAATTATTTTCGATTGACTTTAAAGTAGATAGATTCTTTTGAAATTTTAAAGAAACCCTTCATTCCAACCCATTTCGAAAATAAAATAAAATAAAATAAAAAGTATAGCCATTTCAATCGCGGCTGTTGACCCGAAGCTAGGTAAAGATAACCCACCCTTTTGGGTGAATGAATAATTGTAATAAAAACAAAGATTGAATAAACAGAAATGTAAAAAATATATATTGAAGATACAGGTGGTTGATTTTAATTTTTATCCCCACCTTACTTGTCTGTTGGTGCACGTTTAAAATTATTTATTCAAACAGAAAGGAGCACGTTGCTGAGCACTCCAAGTGATCAAAGTCGTTGTCTGGCTGACATGAAAGGTGAAGAGGACTGTGCCTTTCGCACGGTTAAAAAAAACTTGCTTAGATGGCTGTAAAAAAACTTGCTTAGATGGCTATAATGATTTATACCTCACTGATTGTCTGAAACACTTTTTTTTAAAAGAAAAAAGTGTTTATTTTTGTCTAAAATCTATTAATATTAGATGGCTTTGACACATCGTTTATAATGTTTTCATGTGTTTTAATGGGTTTAATAAGAGCTTTGTTTTTTATTTTTTTATACAACTATTGATTTCAAAACCTAAACTAGCTGCTTCAATTTAGTCCTACGGACTTCCAAAGTTTACTTATTAAAATTTTATTATTAGTTAATGATTTTTAATAAATTTGATAAACTTTTACAAACTTTAAAGAGTAATGGGTTTAATAGGTTTTAGTAGTCAGATTTTAACCAACTTTGAAGAATTTGCTTGAATTTTTTACATGGACAGCTCCAAATAACAAAATTTAATGATTTTCTTAGGGATTTCTATTCTTTTTTAAAATTTATCACTAAATAATACACATTTATCATTGTATTCTATAAGAGCACATTTTTTTGTCTTGTAGGATCTTTACAAGAATTTTTGGAGAGAGATTTGGTTGATACCAAACAATAGTGACTTCTATTCTTTTTTTTTTGTAATTTATCACTAACTAATAAGTTTTAATAATTCTCATTAATTTAAAATACTGGAACAGATTATAAAAGGTTTTACAAGCTTTAATGGTTTTAATTGTTAGGCTAGTCCATCAATGACTGTTGATTTGTATACTCTGCACAATATACTTCATCCATTAGATGGGAATATTGAAAAAAGTAACTAGGAATGACCCTTGGATCACCTAATTTGGACTCTAGACCACCGGATTTGAACCATTTACCCAAACTGCCTTTGATACTGGGATGGATGCTTCTCCCCATTACCTTCGCCAAGCAGTCCTCAGAGCCACAGCTATTCATCATTTGATCATAGGATTAAACCGTTCGTAGGCCTTCTCATGTGATCGTATTGTCACACGCTCAGCTACACTTTTTTTTTTTATTGGTTTGACATTTTAGCTATCATAACCATTCTTTTTACAAGTATCTATATTTTTTATCATTTCTTTTTCCTTTTTCATTAGAAAACCTTAATGTCAAACTGCAATGAAACTTCTTTAATATACCCTCTTTCTTATACACCCAATTTCTAAAACAGTCTGTCCAAACAGATCCCAGGAATTAACTATCACATGCAAGGGGCATCTGATAAAGAAGAAGATGGGGGGACCTAAGGTCCCCTCTCGTAATCATCAATGAATGATTGATTTGGCTATCCAAGCAGCCCCCATCCGGTGAAGACTTCCTTTCACGAAAAATATGGGGTGATGATCCTCTTAGGCATGGTTGAGCATTTAATGAGTTGGGTGTAAAGAGCATAGCCATTAAAAGAACAAGATATGTGAACAAGCGGTAGGCAGCCCCTTTCTACCTTTCTTTTTCTAGATCTGTTACTCTCCTGGGGACCTTGGGAAAACTAGTTTCCATGTTATGTCAATTGCAACTTGCACTTGCTTTATTTGTTGGATTACAACCTCCTTACAATACAATCACATTCTCTGCCTCACTTGGTACTTTTGTTAAATTTTCTAGAATGTCAATTGGTACAATTAGTGAAGTTGGTTGAACATATGTACCAAAGTGTCTAGTCAGTCACCCACTCGAAATGAAGCACATTGAATTGAAGTGATATGTTTTCACATCCACATAAGCAGATGTTCTCTCATGCTGTATCCAGTGGACATGGGGTTAGATGGAATGGGATCGCTTTCAATCCTAATCCTAACATGTGTCGATGTTCTAAAATTCAAAATGAACCTTAACTCTATTCTTAAAACCCTAATTTAATTCTGAAAAGTTTAATTTGAGTTTTTTAATTAAATATTTTAATAAATTCTAAACTGTTTTCGTCAATTTTACTAATATATCATCAATTTTATCCCCAATATAAATATGTACAGGCATGCATTAAATAATGTATTTATGATAAAAATAATTTAATTGTCACTTTTTTACTTCATTCATAAATTTTAGGAATTACTTTTTAAGACTTTTAATATATTGTTTTTAATTTTTAATAGCAAAGACTTTAAAAGATTAAATTAAATATTACATAATATATCCATTCAATTTATTTACAAAATTTTATAATAAGCATTTCACAAATAGGATTGAATTCCAATTACTTCAAGATCTTCAACTTAACTCAATTCTACTTTGAAATAAGTTCAAGTTGAACCTTAACCTTTTTTACCCAAATTTCAAAATAAATAAATGAAAATATGCACCCAATCTTAAGCAAACTTAGGTTGAATTGGTGTGGTTCAAGAATCAAGCTCGTCCTGACACAATTTTCACCTCAAGCTACCTCCGCAATGACTTTAAGGCTAGTCCAGGCTGTCCACATCACTTACCTAGCCCTAGATGGAACATGACTTAAAATTGCACAGCATTTTTATTTGGATAACAATTCACTCTTAACTGCTGATTTGATATTCATTGATGTGATGGATTTAACCTGCTTTGATCGGTTTGGTAAGAATCATCAAAAAATCCAACTTAGCCGTGTAGTAATAATACACACACCAAACCAAAACCTGCTTAATTAATTTCCTGCGAGAACGGCAACAGGGACGACATTCGATGCTCTGACATTTTGGAGTCATAGCCAAAAGGGTGAAAATTAGGTGGTCAGCTATAATTCCTGGGTTGGTTGATACGCCATGGATTTGAACATTTATAAATTCTGGTCCAATTTGGATTGCGTGTTGCGGTAAATAACACATGCTTCGAGGCACAGCTGCTGGTGTCACCGATACTCAGGGACGAATGAGATTAAAAAAAGATCACACGGGTGCAACGTGGGTTGGTCTCAACCCAACACTAATGATTCGAGCTAACCTTTTTTAGGATTGGGATTTAAAAATAATGTCAGTTTTAAAAATAGGGTCAGGGTGGGCTAAGGGACCTGAATTTCAATTCAATTTTATATAATGCTAGCCAAGAATACATGTATTGATAGATATAAATTTATATCTCTATTAGAGTTTTTATAACTTATTTCATTGTTTGGATTAAATCTAAATTAAAATCTAATTAGAATAGCTATTTTATAAGGACTTTTATAGCCTTTAATTAATATTTGAACTCTTTATGTCGTTTTATCATTGACTAATGCCATTATATCATTGATCGATTGAGGTTCGAATTTTCTTTATTTTGTGATTTAATTCATTGTCTTTTGATTCATTGCATCTTTAATCTTTTTTAACTCAGAGATAATTTGAACTACATTCTCCAGTCTTTGTAATTTTCTTCCGCATTTTATGCAGTGACAGTGTTCCCATGGAACTCGACAATCACGTCATTCTAGACATGCACACCATTATCTCTGTTTTCGTGAATTCTACGCCAAAGATTTCCTTCAAATGTGTGATGGTCAAACTTTAACCAAACTCGGTGGCCTAATTAAATAGGACTAAGGTCGCAGAAAGTACTCCTAAACCATGCTTCACTTAGTCTCGATTAAATGTTGATAAGACTTTGCGGCCCACCTTAGTGTGATCAATGCCATTAAAGGGTATCTCTAGATCATGTTAGACATGAGCTTGATAGTTAGGGGGTCAAATCAATTTGGTAAATCCTATTTTAAGCATGTTTACTTTAATGGTAAATCCCATATGAAAGATAGATTGATTATTTCGCCCTGCTAGAAAACAATGTGTGGGGTAAACTTGACACAAAGGGCCCTTATATCAAGGGTCATTTTGTCAGTTAAAATGGTGGCAATTTGCAACCTTAAAAGGAGGTATAACCAAAAAGCCCAATTAAGATTTTTATAAGGGCTTTTTTATGCTTGCCCTTAAGGTTTTATAATATTGTACCCATCACCATGTAAGTATACCTATTGCAAATGAATTGATGGGCATTTAAAAGTTAATTAAATGTACCCTCCACATAGCTGTGCATGTTATTAGGCATAGAATATTTTTTTTCAGAAAAAAGTATCAAAGATCATCCTATCTTAACAAGTCTTCTGTCTAAAAAAGCCCTCTCTTAGAATAATATTTTTTTATTTAAGAATATTTTTGTATACAAAAGGATATTTTGATCATTTAAAAAATATTTGACTAGTTTCTAATATGGACAGTGTCGTGAGGGTGTGCTAAAAGTTAAATGGCACACTTACAAAAAATGCATATTTGTGGGGCAATGATGGATGCGGTATCCCCAAACCTATAGGTACACATTGAATAGTTTGAGGTAGACAAATGCCAATTAAATTTTTTTTTTAAAAATAAACTTTTACACTCTTTTTAAATTTCCTAAGCTTTTATGGTATTTGGATAGATGTAAAACAAATATAAAAAATGAGAAAAAAATAGAGTCAATGAAATGATCATAGAGGAAAAGAAAATGGCATCAACTTAATAAGAAACAATACCAATATTAAACTAAATAAAGATAAATAAATGGTTTTTAAAAGTAAAAAATTCTATCATTAAAATAAAAAATGTGCCTTGAGAGACAAGCAATCAAATAGAATCCTCCGTAGCCCTATTTTAAGTCTTTTGAAAAAGGGCTGTTGAAGTAAAACTATAATATGATGAAAGTATTTTATTATACAAATAAATAAAAAGAATAAAAGAATTATAATTTAACTTCATCACTAATTATTTTTTAAAAAATTATGCAAATGATCAAATCTTAAAAAATAATTTTAAAAAAATATAAAATATTATTTATTTAATAATTATTTCAAAGTGCTTGCATAAAATCTTAGCACTCTTTTTATAAATTTTGATTTAATATATGATTAATATTTTCATAAATAATTTTTATTTTATAAAAAAATTCAATAAATTCTCATTAGTTCAAGCAATTCACCTTGCATCAAAATTCTTTTTTCAAATAAAAGGCATTTAATAATATTATTTAAATATTTTAAATATCATAATTTTAATGCATATTTTAGATTAAATTATTATATTTTATGAAATTTTTCTTGAAAGTTTAATATAATATGCAAATTAAAATTTTAAGATTTAAAATAAGTGTTAATAATAAAATATTTTTAATATATATTATTAGTTTAGGAGAAGGAAACTACTTGAGATTTTAAATATGAATATATTTAAGATAAAATTATATATATAGGAATGATGAAAATTTTTTATAAAATTTAAGCTACACGCTGAATAGATAAAATTTCATTTTGTGAAGAAAATCCCATTTTATATGTTTATGACTTTATTTTTTAATCTTTTAATGGAGGGGAAGACATGTAATATCATCTTAATATTTGTTAATGCTGAAAGCCTATGGAGAAACATCATTTTTCAATGATAGTAGAGCATTTCTAAAAGGGCTTTTGCTGGGTCAAACCAGCCCTTGGGCTCTATTTGGCCACGCTACATAATTTAAGCACTTTTAGAAAAAATGCTGTTGCAAGAAGCCGAAAATTCTCCTAAAGAGTCAAAAATCACCGTTGGGGGCCGCAAATAGTATTTTAGATGTGTAGCCAAACAATTTCAATTTCTTCATAAGAGCAAAATGCTTTCCTCTAATATACGCCCATTTAGCTTCCTAGGAAGCGCCCGCAAACGAAGCCTTAGGGCCTGTTTGGCCTGGCGTTTTGGGAGTGTAAATGCGCTTTTTGCAGCCAAAACGCGATTCTACAGTGTTTGGCTGAAATATGAAAATGCGCTTTTCAAACCGTAAAAGCTGAAATATGACTTTTACACGAAAGCTCGGATTTGGAGCTTTTCCAAAAGCTCTACGTGCAAACACGCTTCCTGTAAGCGCTTAAAAAACACCGCCCGGCCAAACAGGCCCTTAGTCATTTGTTTTAGCCTTGCGGGCGTCCAAATGTGCTTTTGGCATCCGTCCGTTCGCGTTGCCTTCTGTCATCCTGCGCTGAAATTAGCTAATCATATTATCCTTGACCTTCAAAAAGAAGGGTTAATTTCCAAGCCAATTGCAAAGTCTCTGCAGAAATAGGGGCACTACCAAGCATCATCACCTGATCATTTCCCCAAGTTTCCAACCCTTCCAGGAATAAGAAAAAACCACTTTCCCTTTGTGGGGCATGTTTTCCAGCTCTTGGTGTTTGTGTTCACGGAATTCAGACTCAATGAACAAAGAGACAACCGAATGGACATGACACTTCCAAGTTCCAAACTCCAAGAAAATCACGAACCCCTCCCTCGAATCCACAGGGAAGGCACTGTACAAACAGGCAGTGGGGCCGGCATTGATGTACGATAGACAGAATGTATCCAATCATCTAGGATAGGTCGTGGAAAATTGACAGGTCGTCCTAGGCCCTCACAGTCAGTCAAATTCCAGAGTATGGGACACACAACAGTCCTGTGAAGATAGGGAAATTGGATCATCACCACCATTGGCTTGATAACCCAATAAATGGTTGCTCACAAAAATACATACACAGGTCCCGAATTGTGCATCCTGATCAGTTGATATAATGTAGATATTTTCATCTCTTCAGGATATTCATGTACCGAAACTCAGATTGATGGGAAGTGGCTATCATGAATAAATACCAATTGATGTTGATCTTGCAAAACGTGCTACGTCACAAACTACAGCCTTTCCAAGCGGAGAAACCTCTAACAGGGCGTAATATCCAGAATGAACAACCCCACCATAATCAAAAAGAGAGAAGAAAAAGATTACCAAACCAACATAAGGAAAGAAAAAAACAAGAATCTATGGGGGTTGGGACTTCTATATCTCTAAATTAACAAACAAAACTAACTACTATATACACTCCCATATCAAAAAATTGGAATTGAAAAGTGGGTTTTTTTTTTTTTCCAAAATGTTTTACTTTTTTTTTTTCGTTTTTGGGGGGGGGGGGGGGGTAGGATTGGGAAACTCTTTCAATTTGAATCAATGGAATCCTCTTGAACCTCTTGATTGATACAGCTCCAACCTACCTTTGGCCTCTGGCAGCAGCCAATCAACCGTCGGGTCTTGAACCATGGAGCCTTGCTTGGCAGCCCACTCGAGCACCGTCAGCACAGAAGCTTGTGCAAGTGCCTCGCTATCAGGCACGCTGAGCGCAATGTTGCACAGAAGAATCAAAGATGCAATCTGCACAAACTGCTCCCCAAAATACACAAGCTGAATGAGGTGCTTTGCCCCACCAGCACTGATAATTGCCTTTGAATGATCGACATGGAGGTAATTCTCTTGGCAGGCGAACTTGGTCAGTGCAATGGCAGCCTCCCGCGTGACGTCCCCTTCTCTATCCTCAAGCAATCTCACCAATGGCCCGATGATCCTAGTTTCAGTGGCGCGGAAGGTTCTCGCCAAGCACCCAATTGCCTGAATGCAAGGCACAAGGAGATCCGAATCGGCCTTGTCAACAATCTTCAACAGCTGATCCACGACAGCTTTCGCAGCAGGGGAATTGGGTTTAAAAGCTGACCTCCTGAGATCGGCATCCAGCTCTGCAACAGCAGCAATCTCCATCAATGCCATGGCTGAATTGAACTGGACTTCGCCGGTGCCCTTCTCCAGCAAGACGGCGAAGCAGAGGAGCGCCCGCGATTCCGTCATGCTACGACAGATGGAGGAATTGCCCTTGGCGAGGTGCCAGAGGGCCTTGGCCGCCATCGCTTTCATTTCTGCCTTGGTCGCGGGATCCTCGTATTCCCTCCCACCTTTGAGGCTGGCGCCGGACAGGGAGAGGTTCTGCTGATTTTGGTGTTGGTGTTTGGCATGGTGATTGCTGTTGGGTTTGTTCTGCTGCGGTTGCGTAGGTGGCCGGGACTGAGATTTGCCGGCCATGGTGTTCTTGATCACGGAATGCATCTGGTCCTGTTTCGGACCCCCCGCCGGCCGAGCGACCTGGCTATGGAGCTTGTCGTCGTCATCGTTGTGAACCCCCTTGCTGTTGCTGTTGCCGTTGCCGTCGTCGTTGCTGTTGTTCGCCATCACGACTGAGTGGATGGACAGGGCCCTGTTGCTGCTAACTGCATACTTGCTGTGTTCTTGGATCGTCTCGAAGGCGAGATGGCCTACCATCAGCCGAATTATGTTGTTCTGGGAGAAATGGTCCTGGCATTTGGGATGATTGGCAGCGAGCTCTGCGACGGCCCATGCCACCACGGCCTGCACCTTCATCGGCCCTTCTTTGAGAACCTTCGCAAACACCGAGCAGACCCCAGCAAGGATCATGTGTTCGACGCTCTCCTGGTCGCGCCCAAGAAGCCCGATCGCCCTCGCAGCGTTCTCCTGCCCCTCGAGCCGGCCTTCCTTGAGCAGCTTCAGCAGCGGGCCGACGCCGCCTTCCTCAATTATCAACTTCCCATACCGATCGTTGTCGTTGGCGAGCGAGACGAGAGACGCTGCGGCGTCGGCCCTTTCGTCGAGCGACCCCGTATGGAGCGTGGCGATCTGCTCCCAGATCAAACACAAGATGGGCTCATTGGCGGCGATGGGCGGCAACCCCCCAAGATACTCGTCGTCGTCCCGGTCATCGCCGGTAGCGGAGACGCGGAGCAGCCAGGAGATGTCGCCGATGGAATTCTCGAGCTGGGCGGACATCTTCTTGAAGGCTGTCGCGGGGATGATGGTGAAGACGCGCTTGACGAGGCCGTTGGCTCGGCACTTGATGACGAGGGCGAGAGCCTTGTCGAGGACCTGCTCCGTGTCTTCAATGATGCGGCGGGTGGGGCGCTCGTAGAGATCGGAGCTGGCGCGGGCGGCCTGCCGGAGGAGGTCGGCGAGCTTCTCCGTCTTCGATTTCAGCTCCGCACATTCCTGCTTGAAGGTCTGGGCATCGTCCGCCGATTTCGTGATCTGGTCCGCCAGTTGGATGGGCTTCGCCAGGATCTGCTTCACGATGTCCGTCATCGCTTCTCCGGCGAAAGGACGGACCGGGCGATGTCGTTCCAACTACGCCTGAAGATAATGATGGCCGCCGTGCAGCAGCAGTCGTCGAAATCTCTGGGGGAGGAAGAGAAAGGGAATTCTTGAGAGGAAATTTGGGATTGCTTGGGTGCAAGTTCTTGTGGTTCTGAAGAATTGCGGGGGTTTTGTTGTTCTCGGCTTGAATCAAGGGGCGAATGGGAAAAGTTAAAAGGGTTGGAGGTTGCTTTCCTCAGAGCAGGGGAAGGGTAATATACTCCGGCGATTTGTGGCGGACAATACACAGGCGTCACTGCGTCAGAATTATTGAGAGGTCAAACCGTACTTTCCATTTTGGTCATCTCGGAGATGAACGATTTTACATGAAGCAACGTTATACAATTGACGTAATCAACGATTTCGTTTGGACAGCACCGTTTCTCGAATTAGAAGCCGCAACTGCATTTCGATTTTATGATATGATTTGAATGGTTGGTTTTGGGCTACGCCTCTGTTTAGTGTTTACGGCAGAACTCGAAGCGCCTGCGTATCAAGTATCGCGGTGCGGCGGAGCATAAACAGCGTGCTTACAAAAGAAACCGTACCTGGAAATTGGGATGCAGTCTTGTGTACGCAACGATTCTCTCGTTTCCAAGGACGCGCTGAGCTGGCAAGGCGAGCGGCGGCGAGGCGTCTGGTGGTGGAGATGAAAGGTTGATAGAGGTCGACGGCTTTTACAAGGTCAAACGCGTCTTGGTCCTTGATAACAAGAAGTAGGCCGTTCTACGCGTGTATGCAATCTGAACGGTCCATCTATCCGACTTCTATAATAGGGAAGTATTAAACTTTTTACTCGTCTAACCCGGAAATCCATACTCCATAGGGTAAACGTATGCTAGATATCCATTTAAAGCGACTGTTAGGATATTTCAACTTGAGCTACTGAATCCCGCGTGGACAGTTCGCATTGGGTGTGTTGGACGAGTATCGGATGTCTTTGTTTTTATCTGAGGCCGTCCACGCCATGGATAAAAATGATATTTGAAGGGTCGGGATGTGAGTACGTGATTGGTGACTTGGGGCGTCCGACTTGAATGATATGCGTCCCTCTATACTTTTTACGTTTTTGAGGTTCTTTTTAAAATTATATCATACCTTCGTGAGCATGGTGTAACCTACTCATGCATGCGCTCGATCCAGATCACCAAATCTGTGCAGACTAGCGACGCTCGAATGCGCTTCCAATCTTTCATTGATGGTCCGCAGAAACGGAATTCGATGGATTGTGGGCTGATTTCACGTTTATGGGGGAATGTGGAGGGTCAGCCCCAGCCAGTTGGCTCACCCGCGGTTTAAATCGGTTAAGGTACTTTAGGATCAATTAACCTTAACCATATTTCTAAAAATCATAATCCAACGCTAATCTAATTATATTGGGTTCAGGTTGATGATCGAAGTTAAAAAAATAAGTTAAAAACTTTGATTATGATAATTTTTTATTTTGAATTCAGTTTAAGTGATTATTTTACAATAACTCACGCGCAGAAATATTAAAAATATATATTTTTTATGCAAAATGCAAGAAAAAAGCAGGAGATGTAGGCAGAGAATGGATGGCAATGCGGAGGACAAGGATAGTTTAAGTAATTCAGGGAATTTTGAGATTGAGTTGAAGTAATCCGTTTGAGCTTTGCTCAATGATTTAGATCTTGACTTATTAGGCCACCTTCTTTTACAGTTTCATAGCTTAAGTTCTGCTACCCAAATGAGAAGAATAGAGTGTAAGGGGGAAAAAAATTTCAAAAACTTGAATATCTGGTCTGTTTTGCTATATTTATGTAGAGAGGAGCATGCTATATGTCAAGGAAAAGTATGGCAGTTTTGTTATGATCATTTTGCCTGCATGAAATTTCAATTACTATACTAAATTGATGTATAGTAAGAATGTTGTAACCTAGAATGAAATGAGAACAACTTTAGAAGACAAATATAAGCCCTTCTAATGAAAACGAGATAAAAATTAATGGAAATAGAAGAAGAAAAGAACTTTAAAAACGATTCATTGTAGAAAGAAAGACAATTTTTTTATTTTGAAAATAAGCAGTTAAGCTATATATAATGAGTAAAAATATCAAACATTTTTAAAATAAACTAAATGCAAGTTTAACTTAGCTTATATTCAAGGCTTAAAGATAATTTACTTAAGATAAGCCAATCTGTTTAATGGAGTTTCTGAAAAAAAAAAAAGCTCATAAACTTATTTTGATGGAGAAGTCATAAGCCCCAGCTAAGGTGCTTTTTCTCTAAACTTTTATCTTCGTGTATTATCCTCAAAAATATTGCATAATTTCTAAAATATTTGGGCTTTAGGATGTAAATTCATGCATCCAAATTACTTTTACAGGTTATGCATCCAAATTACTTTTAAGTTCAATGAAGAATCTTAACAGCATCCAACTAATCCAAGATGGATGTCTTTCCATGTATAGTTGATTAGGGGAAATCTTCACTGGTGCTTCTCAATTTTGATTAAATTGCACATAACACCGTGTAATTTTACACTTTGCAAGTGTATTTCCTGATTTATTTTGTCTTCCGAAGATGCCCTTAGTGGTGTGGTTTATTAGGAAATAACTATTAAGTTAATAAAAGTATTAAAATATGTATGAATTGACCAAAATATCCTCCAAAATTTATAACACAAAATCACAAAAAACCATTTTTTTTATAAAAACAAAAGAGTTTTTATGTTTTATTATAACAAATTTTAATTAATAGCTCATTTTAAACTTTTATTTAAATTTTATAATATTTTTTTATTTTTATTATGATTTATTAGTTTCCTGAGATATTTTCATTAATTCACATTCATTTTAATTCAACTTAAGAATATTTTTTGATGGGCTATGGCGTCAGGGATATTTATGAAAGATAGAACAAATTCCGGGATATGCTTGCAAAGAGCCACAAACTCCGGGGCAACCATGAAAATTACCTCAGTATCCCGTGATGACTCACTGCACCCTACAATAGTGGGCTCAAAACTAGGTGGGCTGCACAAAGACCGGGTCTTACCGGTCAACTCAACCATTGCACCCTTGCATTAAATGGCCTATTTGATGTGGACCGTTTTTCAGTCAAAGGGTCTCAACAAGAGGTGCTCAAATCAACCTGATGTTTCATTAAGGCTTGAGTATATATTCATGGAGATAGCCAAAACAAAGTTAAATAATTTATCTTTTAGTTTCAGACATGCCTATTAAGGTTGAGCTTGAAGCGTGAAACTTATAATTAATTTACTAAATTTACTTTGAGCTTAAATTCAAGTCATCTCAAATTAAAACTAATTAATATTTTTATTTAATATACTCTTATAACATATCAAATAAAATTAAAAAATTCACATGTACCATCTAAAATCAATTTTGGTTTTAAGTTAGGTTGGGTTATATTAAACCTTATATCTAAGTGGGGTTAAGTTCAATCATAATTTTAAAATCGAAAGGTGTGTTTGGTAATAAGTAAAAAAATAGTGGAAATTTTTTCCATTTTTTTATTTTTTAATATCTTTTGATGTGATTTGATATTTTTATTACTTAACATTCTTTTTTATTATTACCTATATTTTTATATAAAAGCTTATATATTTTATTTTTATTCATTTTATTTTTTAATTATTATCTTTTATCACATCACATCTCTCTCTCTTTTACCATATTTAGGACATTCTCTTTTCCCCACATTTTTTCCCATCCCCAAAAGCATCCTAAATTTAAAAAACTAAACCCTTGAATTATTGAGGGTCCAGTAGTGGCCTTTGAGGAGTTCAACCTAACCAAAGTTACACCCGCACCGGTGTGTCTTCTAGAAATATTTTCTCTGGTGTGCAACCATATTTTTGGGCTAGAATTTAGATGGGCTAAAATTGGATGGCTGGAAGGTTTTTCAGGTAGTCTAGTGGGCCGCATTAGCTCTGAATGGGTGATTGGGAAAACTCTAGGTGGATATATGGGATTAGGGCCGGCGGACCTTCTTAGTCAGGCTAGGACGGTCAGTTGATGCCCAGTGGCAGATTTAAGTAGCCCATCGGATTATGGTTGAAGGACCGGTTTAGAAAGGTTGAATGATGGTTGGGAGGGTGCTGTAGAGGTATAATTGATGGCCTCCAGGTTGTGCGATAGACGGTCTGATTAATATGCACATATGGTCAGATATTTTGGACTGGACGGTTAGGTACGGTTTTGAATTGGTTTGAAAAGTTAGATTTATGTTTGGGTTGATAGATTGCTGCAAAGTTTGAACTGTGTGTTATTAATGATTATCTCTTTAAACAAATAATAATAATATCATTGTATTATTATTATTATTATCATTATTATTAAAATAATAAAAATAATATAATAATATGTACAGTGTGACAGTTCCTGATTTACAAAGTTGTTGAAATGAAGTACTAAAAATTCAATAAATCTATCCCTAAACTTATTATTAAATCTACATCATCTGTTCGATTCTTACTATTAAAGTTAATCCCTTTTGACTTGAAAGATTATCAACTAAAATAAAAGGATGTTCAGGCAAATTCGTTTACCCTCTGCATAGTTATGAAGATATTTAACAAAATGACTAAGGTTCTTAACAACAACCAAAAAAAGTTATGATGTCCCAATGGTCAATCTTTACAATTTTCACTAGTTTCTTATCAATGAAAGTATCAGTCTATTTTTAGAAATAAATAATTAGAAATAAAAAATATGACCATTAACATTGATAAGTGATATATCAATAGTTATATAAAACGTAGAAAACATGATATTGTTATTATATTTATTGATAGCTATTGTATTACGGGACATTGGGAAAGCATTTTGGGTTCCTTCACGAAGCTTTCTTTAATTTTCCATGTAGTTTTGAATTCTTCTTTGGTTTTACAAGATATATAGAAGAATATTAGAGTCTTTCCATGGACCATTTTTTTTTTAAATAATCTTCATATAAAGTATCTGCATTATACTTTAACTCTTGGTATTAAAGTTAGTTTCTTTTGTTGGGTGTCAGATATGTCTCTGATCCCACGTCGCCAGGTTCGTTGGTATATAAGTCTTGCATAGTCCTCCTCGTAATATGTGTTTTGGAAAATCGTGTGGGCGCAATTGGTTTGCAATCAAAGTGGACAATATCTTATGAGAGTAGCCTTGGGTGGGCCTTGTTCTACAATGGTATTAGAGCTAGGTGGGGGATGTTTAGTGTCAAATATGTCTCTGATCTCATATTGCCTAGTTTGGATGACATGCACTGGGAGATGAGTCTTGCGTAATCCTCCTTGCAAGATACATTTTGGAAAACTGTGAGGGCTCAGTCGGTTTGTGACCAAAGTGGACAACATCTTGTGAAGGTGTCCCTGTGTGGGCTTGTTCTACAGTGATATCAGGGTTAGGTTCGAGAATGTTTGACGTCAAATATGTCTCTGATCCCACATTGCCTAGGTCAAGGGAGATGTACTGGTAAATAAGTCTTGCACAATTTCCTAACCTACAAGATGTGTTTTGGAAAATCGTGCAAGTGCAATCAATCTGCGACCAAAGCGGACAATATTTTGTGAGGGCGACCCTAGGTGGGCCCTGTTCTACACCTTTTAACTTAGAAGTTCATCAATTCCAATAAAAGTATACTTCATGTAAATCCCTTTAACATCAAAAAAATTATGATAACTTAGTGGTCAATCTTTGTAGGTTTTCTTAATTTTTTTATCAATGAAAGTTCACCACACCTTTTTAAAAATAAATACTTGGTTGTTACTAAACTCTAAATTTGAAGCATCAAGAATGCAACTGCCAATGTTAGTAAGTGATGTGTTAGTAGAATAGAAAATACAAAATTTTTATCATATGTGTTGCTAGCCATCATACAATTAAAATCAATAATTCATTTTTTAGGCTTTTGCCTTGAGTTTTCTACTAGATTACACCGTTGCATGATGGTAAAGACTTTGAATAATGTTCTAGAGTTGAAAGCTAGCATAATTCCATTGAGAGATAAGCAGGAGTATCTTCCTTGCCAACAATAAAGGATAACATATCTTGAGACTTAATCAATCTAATTTATTTCTTCTAAAGAAAAAATTATGCATTGTTATATATTGGTTCTAATTATCACCATTTATAAGATCTCTATTTTTCACTCGTAAGAGAAACTCCTGTTGGTTGCATGACCTATCAATTAGGTCTCTAATTGTGAACATCATCTTCTTATGGTTAGTTTTAATCCTCATATGTTTTAACATCTTCTTAGCCTTATGCCAATCAATTTTATTTTTGTAAACTTTTTGATTAATATATAAGAAGTTTATTATCGAAACAAAATTTATAATCATTGTTGTTGAGACATTCATATTCAATTTCAAGTTGGTAAAATCCATATAAGAACTTGAGTAAATGCCTCTTAAACATTTTATGCCACCTCCTATCTCATAATACTTATTCTTATCATCATAAAAGTATGATTTCCCCTAAATAAGGCATTCCCAATGAGTTGCATTTTGCTTTAATTTTACCCTATTATTTTAAGATATTAATTTTGCCCCCTTGAACCAAAAGATATTGGCTCCTCTACTAATTATGGTGTAGCACAATGGTAGGTAGTTAGCATAACTTTCCGCCAATTATTATAAACTGTTACAACTAATATCTTACATAGAAAGAGTCCAGATAACTTAATGCATAGCATTAATATTTTACAGCAGCATGAGATATTGATAAGATTAGAAATAAAACATCATGAAAATTTGAGATGCATGCTAACACAAAGTGTAGGTAAAGAAGTTTCCTATTAAATGCAAATTCATGAGACATGCATTAGATAAGCATGATCACTTATTTTATAACTAAATTAAAATTCTTAATATTTTTATTTTATATATAATTAAATTATAAAAAATAATGATATTTATCATATTTTTTTATTTTTATGTGATATGACACTAAAATTACTACTTTTTTATTATTCAACCTTTTCTAAAATTAAGTCATACTATCACAATCTGGACTCAAAAATAGGATAATTAAATATCATTCTTAAATCCATGGTTGATTTATCGTTATATGGTTATATTTCATCTCTAATGCAATAAATCTTGGGTATAATATAATACAATCCAATAATAAAGTTAAGTACAATCCTTCAAATTAAAATAGAAATATAACAATGTTATCAAAATTACTCTGTCACATCTATCCTCATGCCACGACTAATGCTCTCCACGAGCGACATTCTTTGTAAAAAAATAATAATATTAGGATGAGTTACAGTAACTCACTAAGTAAAATAGATGTAGCTAGTACATATGATAAAATACCATTCGCCTCACATCTCATATCATAATCTTCTAGTTTGGCAGACCACAACATCGATTTAGGGAGATATATTATTTCCCTTCCATGTTGCTCAATCAAACCTTACTATCTGACCATTATCTCATCAAATTAACATATCAGATCATATTTTGACTAGTTTAACAAACTATAGTATCAATTTAGGGAGATACCTCACATCCCTTACATGTTGCTCATCAAACCTCATGACGAGGTCATCATCACAATATACCAATACCTTAGATTATATCATGACTCGTTTGACGAACTACGATATCAATCTAGGGATATACCTCACATCCCTTCCATGCTGCTCATCAAACCATGTGATTTGGCCATTATCAAAATATATCAACACCTTAGATCATAACGTGATTGATTTAGAAGACCACAACATCAAATTCAGGGAGTTAAATCACAATTCTTTATAGTTGTTCACTCAAACCTCATGATTTGTCATTATTTGGATAATATTTCCCTTCTGTTGAATTCAAAATATTCAAAAACCCCAAAATTGACTATTTGATTATCTAAATCAGAGATCGTGAAGGATAGAAATCACAAAATGATCTCTATAATTTGTTTCTCCTCATCGAACTGAAGACTAAACATCGACACCAATGGAACCCACTTAGGCCGGGTGCTTGGGCCATTGTAACACCTGAGGGTGTTAATTTTGGTTAATTACGTGTTTGACCACATTATAGTGTTATTGAGTGTTATAAATGAAGAAAAATTTGAATTTAATTTATATTTTGGACATAATTATATGAGAATATGAAGCTAAAAATGATATAGGTGTGACTTGTACCTAATTTTTGGCACATAATATGAATGATTTAGAAAAAGTGTCCTACATAAAAGTTGTATCTTTTTAAATTTAAATTTCAATGAACTAAGAATTATATGAAACAGATATCATATGAGAAAGTTATAGCTAAAATATTAAGGTTTTCTTTAGAATTTTAAATTAGGTTAAAATAAAAGGCATCAATTTGTGGAAAACTTAATCATATTTGGAGATTGAATTAGAAAAGATGATAAACAGAAAAGTTATATATCTTGAAATTATCTTTCAAATTCATCAAAAATCACCTAATTCTGACATCATGTGAGTGAGATATTGTCGATTTATAAAAAATGCTCTGGGCTAGCAGCTAGTTAGTGTTGCGGCACTGTACCATGGCATTGTGCTGTGACATTGATTCAAAAATGGGAAATGGGCAATGAGTTTTGCACCACAACAGTGGATGTTGGTGGTGCATCAGAGCACCAAAAAATATGACTTTTTAAGGGCTTCTTTAGCCATTTTTTTATTTTCTTCCTCCTTCCTCTTTTGCTCTGGTTCCCATGTCCCAACCCTTGAAACCCATCATTCTAAACTTGATTTTTAAGTTGTTATAGCTAGCAATATTCTAGATTTGAATGAGAAACCATGAGTTTGTGGATTAGAACTTGATCTTCTTACCATTTGGGCACGTTCTTTGGGCTAAAAATCAGAGTGGGCGTGATCTATGGCTAATTCTTGAAGATTTGGGGATGAATTCATGCTTTGGAATGAAAGCAGTACTTGGATTTCATAGTAAGGTTGTTTTACGCAATCAATTTTCTGTTTTGCTTAGCTAGGATTTTGTAGATTTTGTGAACAATGATTTTTGGGGAGATTTGATATGAAATTTATGTAGGAATCGTGAGGGAAATGATTTTATGGATGGATTATAGTGATTTGGGCATGAGAAATCATAAAATTTAGTTTGCATATATTTCTACCCATTTATGTACAATAATATTTGGAATAGAAATGATGAGATTTTGTTATGTAATTCATGGGGGAAATGGAGTAATTATGTGTTGTTAATGTGTTGCAATAATTTAGACTTAGAAATGTGATTTTTGATTTACCCCTACTATGAGCAGTAACTTGTGTGAATAGTAATTGAGGGTTTGGTATAAATATATAATTATGCATTGATTTAATTAGATTAGAAGTTGGATTAGTATGTTATTAAAGTAAAATTGATGTTAATTATGCTATGGGTTCATTATATGTAGCTAGTAATGAAATCCCCTAATCCATGTTGGTGGAGAAACTTACAACTAAGTGATGTTCACAAGGTGTTGATGAAATGAATTAAAGAGAAACTATATGTGATTGATTAATCTTATTGTGGCATGAATTGTGTATGAATAAAACATGAAAATAGTACATTCAAATGCTTGATTATAAAGGTAAATAACCTGACGGCTAATGTTAAAAGTACAATTGTTCACTTGAGAAGTGAGTGGACTTATCAATGGATTAGTTATGGTATGTGAACATTGTATTTTATTTTAATAATGAGAATTAGTCATGTGTATATATGTAATGATATATATGAATTATGCAGAATCCATTGAGCATACAGTGAGATTGGGAGATTTAAAATGAGGACAATGGAATAGTTTGCTATGGAGGTAAGTAGGCACCCTTCTTTGACTACTATGGGGTTATGTAATAACCTATTTGTTTGTAACTAGGCATATGTGTTTTGGATGAGGATAGTGAATATCCCATAATTGTTAAATTTGATGTCTGTTTGTCTTATATGCTTATATGAATGTAGGCAAAGCAAATATCCCTTGGATTAAAAGGATTATTTTTCATTTTTGATGTGAAATTGTGTTTAACTGAGATAGGAATTATCCCATATTTTGAGGCTTTTTATTCTTGTGTATGGATGTCTAACTATGAGAGGATACAAAATATCCCATTCTGTTATATTGGATGGATGTTTTAGAATATATGAGAGTGTATACTGTGATGTATACACTATATTGATTATTGTCTGAATGAAATATCATGGATATTGTTTTGTTTTGTAATGTGACATAAGTTATAACCTATGATGGGTACAATTGGATTAAATGATATGAAATGAATTGTAGTGAGTATTTTCTTTAAATATGATTATTTATGTTGAGAATCGAACATGTTATATGTTGGATTATTGAATATTTTATTGTACATGCCTACTTACTGAATTACCCGAACTCATACCTTCTTATTTTATATTTTTAGCTGATAGGTTAAGCAATGGAGCCCAAGGAGGATAATATTTATTTTATCTATTAAATTTGTATTTGAAAATTTCCTATATTGTGTTTGTAATGAATTTAAGCGTGAATGTAATTGAGTATTTATATGTATTTGTAGAATTATAATCGAGTAATCTTAAATGATGAAAATAAGTCGTAATGGCATGTCATTGGAATGTATTTATGGATTTGTATAGGAGGATATAATTTTTCCTTAGATGTGTTGCCATCATGATTCAATGAAATTTAAGGTTGTGGGTAAGTGCGTGTATATTTTAAAATTTATATTGATGCTTTATTTTATTAGATAAATAATTGTACAGGTTAAACTCTAATAATTTAGGGGATACTCTGTCTATTTTTCTATAGAAACTAGTCGAGTTCCAAAATAAGACTCGAGTACCCCCTAAAGTGGGCAAATCCTAGTGAAATACAGTGTAAAATGGTAGGTCGTGCCTCAAAAAGTGGGGCATGAAAGAATTATATTAAAGCTCAATAACTTATCTGTGTAATAAGTTACATTGACAAAGGAGCCTAGAACCATGATGACATTAAATATTTTGAAGAAATAGAAAATAACATGCCAATATAAGTTGATGAACTTATGAAAATTATGAAAGAACATAGAAATAAAGAAAAATGTCAGTTGGATGTTGAAGGCATGAGTAAAGGTATTAAGGCACTTTGAATTTTGGTATAAATATTATTCGATATGAATGTTATTGAAATAAATGGTTATGGTATAGCATTAATGATTTTGAAATGAAATCCTCTATAAAAATTAAGAATGCAAAGTTTTTTACTTGGTTATAACATATAGGCATGGTGCATAATTGAAGATGACTTTACAATACCAATAGGAAAAACAAGTACTTGGGCTACATAACAGAAAGAGAAAAGTTCAGCAAATGAATAAGCTAAAAGCTTGTTATATTGTGCTATTTCTCAAGTTGAATTTGAAAGAGTATTAACTTTTAAAACTATAAAAGATATATGGGAGAAACTTCAAGTTACTCATGAAGGCACATCATAAGTGAAAAAGACAAGAATGAATCTTTTAACGCGTGATTATAAACTGTTTACAATGCTTCTTAATGAATTCATTACCGAGATGAATCACAAGTTTACCAAGATCGTCAATGCTTTGAAAAGTCTTGGAAAAGAACTTACTGATAAGGAAGAAGTTAAGAAAATACTTAGATTTTTACCTAAATCTTTGACAGCAAAATCAATGGCCATCGAAGAAGCAAAAGACATATCAAAGTTAAAAGTCGATAACTTGATGGGATTGATGCTATCACATGAGCATGTCATCAAGAAAAATGAATCTAAATCAAAAGGTAAGAGATTTGTAGGCCTAAAATCTAATTCTAATCAATCTGATCTTGATACAGGTGAAGAAGATAAGGAAATTGCTATGCTCACTTGTCGATTTAAAAAATTTCTTCAAACAAATAACAAAATGAAGAACAAATTTGCAGTAACTTGAAGAGTACAAAATAAGAAACATAATTGTAAATTCAAAACTGAAACTTCAGTCACAAAGGAAGAATAGGAACTCACATGACATAACTATGGTAGAAATGGACATTTAAAAAGAATATGCCTATCTGTGAAAAAGGATAGAAAAAAGAACCAGAAATCATAGAATTTTGGTGCTTGGTGAGACAATGGCTCATCTATCTATGTGGATTCTGAATTTGAAAGTGAGGAGTTGTTGGGCCATGGAAAATCAAAGGGAGCCATCTAGCTGTAGCCGAGCAGCTGTCCGACCGATTGATGACACCAGC
>JAYJMB010003893.1:0-13569 GCA_036873735.1 Pouteria campechiana
TGGGATCGACCCTTGCATAAGCACACTAGACTATACATCGACCGTGCACTTGCGAGGTATTAAATTTGAGCCATCTAGTGATCAAGATTTAAATGATGAAAATTGGATTATAGCAATGCAAGAAGAGCTTAACTAGTTTGAAAGGAACATAGTATGGGAATTAGTTCCAAGACTAGAGAATGACAATGTAATTGGAAATAAATGGGTATTCAGAAACAAACTGGATGAGAGTGGAAGAAATGAGGCACAGTTAGTTGCTAAGGGGTACTCTCAAGAATAAGCAATTGACTTTGAAGAGTCATATGCTCTAGTATCTAGATTAGAAGTCATTAGAATGCTACTTGCTATTGCATCCTATAAGAACTTTAAGTTATTTTTGATGGATGTGAAGAGTAAATTTCTAAATGGATACTTAAGTGAAGAAGTGCATGTAGAACAATTTGCTAGTTTTGAAAATCATGAACTACCTGATTATGTCTATAAGCTGACCAAAGCATTATATGGTTTGAGACAAGCTCCAAGATCTTGTTATGAAAGGCTGAGCAAATTCTTAATTGCTCATAAATTCAAGAAAGGAAAGGTTGATACTCATTGTTTTTCAAAAACATTGACAATGACATCTTGATAGTTCAAATTTATGTGGATGACAGTATATTTGGAGCTACTGATGAAAAACTTTGTCAAGATTTCTCAAAGATCATGTAGGTTGAATTCAAAATGAGTATGATGGGAGAATTGAACTACTACCTTGGATTGTAAATCAAGCAAAGAGATGATGAAAATTATATTTTCCAATCCAAATATACTAGAGAGACGCTGAAGAAGTTCAAAATGAAAGAAATTAAGGTAGCAAGCACTCCAATGAGCACATCAACAAGGCTAGACAAGGATGAAAAGGGTAAATTCATAAATACAAAATAATATCGTATGATTGAGTCTATTCTTTAACTTACTGCATCTAGACTAGATATTCTCTTTAGTGTATGCTGATGTGATAGATTTTAGTCTAGTCCTAGAGAATCTCATCTTACTACAATGAAATGAATCCTTAAGTATCTAGCTAACACACCAAGGGAACTAGTTTTGAATTGAATAGATATTCAAATGCTAATTTTGGAGGATACAAAGTTGATAAAAGTACTAGTGGAACTTGTCAATTCCTAGGAAATAGTCTAGTATCATGGTTCTTTAGAAATTAAACCAGTGTTGCTCTCTCTATAGCAGAGGCTGTATATATAGTAGCTGGAGTTATTGTGCTCAATTGTTGTAGATGAAACAACAACTCCTCGATTATGGACTAAGTCATAGAGACATAACCATTAAATGTGACAACACTAGTGTCATATACTTGACAAAGAATCCTGTCCTACACTCAACTACTAAGCATATAGAAATTAGGCACCACTTATTAGAGATCATGTAGAAAAACATGATATATGTCTAGAATATGTGCCCACAAATGCTCAACTTACTGACATTTTTACTAAGCCACTACCATTAGACACCTTCTATAACATTAGATGAGAATTAGGAAGGATAAATGTTATGATTTAAGAATAAATCTTTAATGTTCTTGTGCCCGAAATTGCGATGTTAAATATGCTTTGTGAAACTAGACTTTGTCTCAAATGAAGTAAGTTACATCTATATAGTAATCTACCATCACTTTGTCTGAATTTTGATTTTGGAGGTCGAGTACACCTCATATTCTTGCCAGAATCAATTTACAGCTATTGATATCATGTTAGACTCTATTTTTAGCATGAGTTATTCTCTCTTTACTAAAATATCATATCAACTACCTTATATGGCCCCCACATTCAGTCTATTTTAACTCACAATCGACAATCCTTCTCTGCACCACAACGATGAAGAAGCTTTGGGAAGGACATTTAGAAAGAAGATCTAGTAGGAAGACTATTGTATGGTGAAAATTGAAGCAACAAAGGAAGTTCTCTCACTTCTCTTGTTGGGATGATATTACTTTTGTTCATGTTAATGCTCTAGATCACCTTTATTGTCAAAAGTATTTCTCTTCAAGATGTGGCTTTCAAGAATATAATCTATATCTCAGTAACTTGTGCCCTTGGATCCATCTTCATCATTAGTTAGGGCCCTTGAAGAGAGGGGAAAGGAGTCTCTAATGGCCTCATTATCATCTCCTTCCCCTCTTCCCTTCCTTGAAACTTTGTATCACTCACTGTGATACAAGGTTCTCCTCTTCCTACCTCCCCTTGTCCACATTCTCACACACAACCTCTCCTACCCTTACAGAGCAAGCTGAGTTGTTTTTATCATTTCTATAGCTTTACTTATACTGAAATGAAATGAAAATTTCCCTTATTCTCTGGCTACTCCTCTTTGTGTGTGCATCTTACTAGGAGTGGAAATTTCATTTTGCTTATGACAAAAAGGGGGAGCAAGACTATGTAAATTATCTCAAAAAGAAAATTCAAACATGCATAATCTTTAATATCTCAAAAAGGAAATGCAAAATCTTTAAATAATCAGGGGGAGAATATGAAAAAAGAAATGCAAAATCTTTAAATAATTAGGGGGAGAATATAAAAAGAAATGCAAAATCTTCAAATAATCAGGGGGAATATACATTCCAAATAATCAGGGTGAGAATATATATAAAACAAGACAAGGGAAATATCACAGATGACAACTTGAGGAATGATTAAACTTTGTAAACATTTTTAGACTCCATACATTCACGGGGAGATTATCTTTTATGAGATAATTTTTAATCAAGTTTTGTCATCATCAAAAAGGGGGGAGAATGTTGGTATAAATGCATGGTTTTGATGACAAACAAAACTTGATTAAAGATTATATACTAATAGTTGTTGCCAAGATTTTAGTATGTAGAAATCAAGTTGCAAGTCTTATGAAAAATGAGCACAAAAAAGGTGTCAAAGCTTGGGTGAGTAAGAAGCAAAAGACAAAGTGTTGTTATAGACAAAGCACTCAACTGTTTCCATTCGTCTATCAAATTGAAATATTCTAGTTGATGGATGTAAAGCAGTGTGCACAATACAAACTTCGTTTATCATAAGCAAGCCACAGTAAAGTCAATGGTCGTCTGTTAAGAATAGACAAAGGTAGAAAAGGGAAGATCTTCTAGTGGAGCAATGAAAGGTAGTATGACAAAACAAAAACTTCATGAACCAATGATCGTCTGCTGTGAATCGATAAAGTTGGGAAGTGAAGGTCGTATGGCAGAGCAAAAGGTTCATCTTGTGGAGCAATGATGTCTATCTATTCAACTAAGCTCATCTATCATCTATAACAGACAACCTAACTGACAAAGCTGAGAAGAGAATTCATCTGCGCCTAAATGCTTAGTCTGTCACTTTTAACAGACAACCCATCAAACTAAGCAATGAAGGAAATCCATCTACACTTCAATATTCCATCTGTTACTTATAACAAACAACTCAATAAATGAAGTACTAAAGAAACAAGTTGTCCGTGCTTCTATAATTCAATAGACAAACCACAAGAAAAAGCACTGGAAAGGATGATTTGTCTGCTAGCAGTGGAAAGGATGATTCATCTACTACTTCTGAAAGACAAACCAGAAGACAAAGGAACTTTGTGTTATAAATAATTGGATAGATAATTTTTCTTTCATAAGTAAAAGATAAGCAATGGTCAGGCTAAATCATTGGTCTTCGCTCAACACTAATAACGCACTTTCCATATTGATAAAAACGTCAGCCAGTGCAGCAATACCTTGAGCAGAGCTTATTAAGAAATTAGAAATCACCTTCTCTAAGATAAGCACTACAGGCATTTCAACATACGAGGGTTAAGTAAAAGTCAGAGAATTCAAAATACGCTAATTAGAATGGTTTTCTATCATTAATGGAGCTCACCTACCACCAATGACTGAAATTCAAAGGCACTATAAATGAGGCATCATTGGAGTAGGAGGAAGTAATGAAGTATTAAGAAAATTATTGAAAATCCTCTTGGGAGCATTTACTGATCTGAGCTAAACCTTTTGCCATTCTTCAAGACTCAAGAGCCTTCCATTCAAACCTTTCTTAACTTTCTTTGAAGGCTCACAACCACCTATTGAGAAGTTTATTTACTTTTGTATTCAATTTTCAGAAACCTTTCCCTATGCTTATTGAGAAATACCTATGCTTCAACTTCTCATATCCACTCTTTGTTAATTCCTTGAGCTAGTGGATGAGACTAAGTTCAAAAAGAGTTGTAAATGTCTATGAATAGATAAGAGCTATTTATTCACCACTTCTAGAGCTATAATCAAGAGGAGTGCTGGGAGCACTGTGTATACACCCCCTAGAGCTAGAATCTAGAAGAGTGCTAGGAGCACTGTGTATACACCCCTTAGAGCTAGAATCTAGAAGAGTGTTAGGAGCACTGTGTATACACCCCTAAGAGCTAGAATCTAGAAGAGTGTTGGGAGCACTTTGTTCACACACCCTAGAGCTGGAATCTAGAAGAGTGTTGGGAGCCTTATTGTATTTTTGCTATTGAGAATAGTAAAACCCAAGACACTAAGAGAAAAGCGTTCTTGGAAGAGTGGAGTAGAGTGATTACTCGAACCATTATAAAAATCATTGTGACTTATTTATTTTAGCATTCATTGATTTAGTGATTGATTGCTAGAGGGATGATTAATCCTAAAGGAGGTTGAGCAATAACTTTTTTTTAAGTACCCAATTCACCCCGCCCCTCTTGGGTTTTAACGTAATCTTCAGGACCAAGAATTTATGTATGAATGCCTTCCAATTGTAATGATAATAGGAGAAGAAGTAGCCCATCAACTTTGGACAAAGGAAACATCAATTTGTTTAAGGCTGTTAGGTAGGCGAAGGTTTTGTATTTCCTATCCTTAATTCTTTGCATACATGTTATTTCACTTTAGCCTTCATCACTTTATCTCTCATAAGATAACCATCCTATATGTAAGTAAGCAAGTAGAACTAAACAAATAATCATCTATTTCTTGGATCAAATGGAATTAACCTTAATGTCTTTACAGTCTCATGGCATAAGCTAAGCCTGTTTGGGAAACTTCACAGTTTAAGGTTGAGAATAGGTATTCTAATCCTAGTCAGACCTTCTATAATCATTATTATAAGTTTGTTAACTATTAACAACTAGATGAACTTTGGTTTGAATGTAAGAAATAAAGTTGTTAGATTATGCATGATAGGGGGAGCAAGGAAAATGAAATTTAGGATCATATATTGTTGGGGGAGAATAATTCAGTCCTTGATACCAAATATTGTTGAAAATCCCTCCTTTTCTAGACCTTTTTTATTATGAAAAAAAGTGAGAGAATGTTAAGACTTGTTGCATTTTAGAGAAAATGATGTAAAGGGGGAGAAGAAGAAGAAACTGAAATTTTTGAAAATTTGTTGTATGTGGGCCAATCTTAGCATAGTGGGCTAAAACAAATCAGACTTCCTTATGGTTATTGTATTAATCATTTAGGGGGAATTCTCATTAGTTTATTAGCATTTTTTTAAGTGCAATTCATTAAGTTTTGTCATCATCAAAAAGGTGGAGAATGTTGAGTCTAAGATTTTAGTTTCGATGATTAACAAAACTTATTAATGACTTGATTTAAGCTAATAATAGTGTTGCTAAGATTTCTAGTTTTGGAGGAAGTTTCAAAGGTAAAGAAGGAAGCTTCAAAGGTGAAGAAGGAAGCTTCAGATATGAAGAAAAGGAACTTTGAAAGAAGCTTCAGAGGAAGTTATGGAGGTGAAGAAAAGAACTTTAGAGGAAGCTTTGGAGGTGAAGAAAGGAACTTTGGAGTATGCTTCGAAGGTAAAGGTAGCTTCGGAGGGTCCAAAATGATGCGCGCTCATGATTAATGAACTCCGACCTCTGGAGTCTCTGAAATAGTATGATGAGGCAGCGCTTTATGGTGTTTATTGAGGCATTTTCAAATGGTCAAAAAAATGAAAAAAAGGGGTGCAACGACTAGATTTGAAATTGAAACTTATAAATAGAAGTTCCAAAGGTGAGAAACAGACTTTTGAGAGGATTTAACATAAACAATTCATAGAAACTCAAATTCGAGAAGTGTGCAGACACTCGAACAAGCTTAAAGAACAAATAACTTCAAAGATCCATCATCTACTCATCAAGGGATATCGAAAGCACTATGAGTTTTTTTTATATATTTGTTTATTTGAGCTTAATCTTTGTACACCATTAGGCCTAGTTAGAGGCATTTACTTATACATATATCTGTAAAGGTAGAGTTGTTGGTTAGCTCAAAAACTAGTGTATATGAGTTTGTTAGTGAGCTTAGAGGGAAACTAACATTGTAAGAGTTGGTGGTGAGCTCGTGAAAACCATCATTATTGAGTTTCTGGTTAGCTCATAAAACTAGTGTAGAGTTCTTGGTTATCTCATAAAACCAAGGGAGGTTGTGATTTCATAAGTTATAGTGGAAGCCAAGGTTGGGAAACCTTGGAGAGTAGAGTAGGTGCCAAGAGAGGGCCCGAACCACTATAATCCTTATGTCTTTGCTGCCTTTATGCTTGTGTATTTCATTGCATTTATTTTTTGCTCTTGCATAATATATTCTATTTTTTCATACCTTAGGATTCCAGATTTGCCATACAACATGCATGGCATAGGCAAGGTCAAGGGACCAACAATTAGTATCAGAGCAGGGCACTAATATTGGGATTCATGATTTTATCCCTACCTTAGTGTAATTCCATATGACAAATAGTTTTGGTGGAATCAAGGAGGGTCAATCAATCATTAGACATCTATATTTTGATTAAGAGCATTACAGCTATTGTAAAATAAAGATGAAGAATGTTTTGATTGCCAATAGTAATAGGCTATGGAAAATAGTAGAAGAAGGAATGCTTCTCTCTACTTCAGAAGAGAGTAAGTGGACTAATCGAGACATTAGAGTAGTTCAATTGAATGCCAAAGCCAAGAATGCTCTATATTGTGCTTTCTCTCTCACTCTTTCTAAATATGAGAAAATATCCTCATATGAAACTACCAAGGAAATCTGCAAACATTTGTGAGCAGTTTATGAGGGGACAAGCCAATTTAGACAAGTTAGGATTAGTTTTCTTGTCGAAGAATATGAAGTGCTTTGGATGTTTAGGAATGATTCTATATCTGATATGTTTTCTAGATTTATGAGATTCACTAATAGTCTAAAATGTTTAAACCATGAGATTTCTGTTCACAGCAAGTTAAAAAGATTTTAAGGTCTATCCCAACGGATCGGATGCCAAAAATCACAGCAATTGAAGAGGCCAAAAATTTGAACAAGCTCTCAATTGCAGAACTGATGGGGTCCTTGTTGACCCGTATTAAAGAATGAGAAAGAAGAGAAGAAGATAATACTAGAGCATGGCCATGGAAGAACATATTTTCATGTAGCGAGGTGAAGGAAAATGATGCAGAGTTTATAAAAATTCTCATTAAGAAAAATTAAGGCCATACTGAAGAATAAGAGAGCTGAAAATTGTAAATTCAATAGACAATTGTAAAGTTGAAGAAGAAGAGGAAATAAATGAAAATGAAAATATAGAAGAAGAAGTTCATTTATGTGTAACTGCCTTCCAATTGTAGCGATAATAGGAGAAGAAGTAGCTCCTCAACTTTTGTCAAAGGAAACATCAATTTGTTTGAGGCAGTTAGGTAGGCGAAGGTATTGTATTTCTTATCCTTAATTATTTACATTCATGTCATTTCACTTTATCCTTCATCACTTTATCTCTCATAAGAGAAACATCCTATATGTAAGTATGTTAGAAGAACTAAATAGATAATCATCTATTGCATAGACCAAATGAAATTAACCTTAAGTCTTTACAGTCTCATGGCATCACAAATAGGTACTCTAATCCTAGTTAGACCTTCTGTAATCATTATTATGGGTTTATTAACTATTAAAAACTGGATGAACTTTTATTTGAATATAAGAAATAAAGCTATTAGATTATGCATGATAGAGGGAGCAAGGAAAATGAAGTTTAGGATTAGGTATTGTTGGGGGAGAATAGTTCAGTCCATGATACCAAAAATTGTTGAAAATCCCTCCTTTCCTAAACCGTTTTGATTATGAAAAAAAGTGAGAGAATGTTTAGACTTGTTGCATTTAACGGAAAATGATTTAAATGGGGCAAAGAAGAAGAAACTGAGCTTTTTGAAAATCTATTATATGTGGGCCAACCTTGGAATAGTGAGCTAAAACGAATCAAACTTTCTAATGGTTATTGTATTAATCATTTAGGGGGAGTTCTCATTAGTTCATTAGCATTTTTTAAGTGCAAGTCATTAAGTTTTGTCATCATCAAAAAGGGGGAGAATGTTGAGTCTAAGGATCTAGTTTTGATGATTAACAAAAACTGTTAATGACTTGATTTAAGCTAATAATAGTGTTGGTGAGATTTCTAGTTTTGGAGGAAGCTTCAGAGGTAAAGAAAAAAGCTTCAGAGGTGAAGAAGGAAGCTTTTGATGTGAAGAAAAGGAACTTCAGAAGAAGCTTCGAAGGTGAAGAAAAGAATTTCGGAGGAAGCTTCATAGGTGAAGAGAGGAACTTTGGAGGAAGTTTTGGAGGTAAAGGTAGCTTTGGATGGTCTAAAATGACATGCGCTCATGACTAAAGAACCCTAACATTCGGCGGCTCCGAAATAGCATGATGAGGTAATGTTGTATGGTGTTTTTTAAGGCATTTTCAAACAGTCAAAAATATGAGAAAAAGGGGCGCAACAGCTAGATTTGAAACTGAAACTTATAAATAGAAGTTCCAAAGATGAGAAATAGACTTTTGAGAGGACTAAACATAGACAATTGATAGAAATGCAAAGTCCAAAAGAGTGTAGATGCTCCAACAAGCTTAAATGAATAAAGTGCTTCAAAGATCCATCATCTATTCATCAAGGGAGATCGAAAGCATTGTGATTTTTTTTTTATATTTGTTTATTTAAGCTTAATCTCTTGCCACAATTAGGCCTAGTTAGGGGCATTTACTTGTACATCTATCTTTAATGGTAGAGTTGTTGGTTTGCTCAGAAACTAGGGTATATGAGTTTGTTAGTGAGCTTAGAGGAAAATCAACATTGTAAGAGTTGGTGGTGAGCTTAGAGGAAAATCAACATTGTAAGAGTTGGCGGTGAGTTTGTAAAAACCATCATTATAGAGTTTTTGGTGATCCATCATCATAGAGTTTTTGGTGAGCTCATAAAACCAGTATAGAGTTCTCGGTTAGAGGTTATGATTCCACTAATTATAGTGGAAGCCAAGATTGGGGAACCTTGGAGAGTGGAGTAGGTGCCAAAAGAGGGCCTAAACCACTATAATCCTTGTGTCTTTGTTGTCTTTGTGCTTATGTGTTCCACTGCATTTATTTTTTGCTCTTGCACAATCTTTTCTATTTTTCCATACTATTTGGATTCTATATTTACCATACAATTTGTGTAGCATAGGTAGGGTCAGGGGACCAACAATTTGTATCATAGCAAGGCACTGATATTGGGATTCATGATTTTATCCCTACTTTAATATGATCCCGTATGACAAATAGTTTTGGTGGAATGAAGGAAAGTCAATCGACCATCTGTCCTCAATATTTTGATGAGGAGCATTCTAGCCAATGGAAAATAAAGACAAGGAATTTTTTGATTGTCAATAGTTATAGGTTATGAAAAATAGTAGAAGAAAGAATGCTGCTCTTTACTTCACAAGAGAGTAAATGGATTAACCAAGAAATTAGAGTAGTTTAGTTGAATGATAAAGCCAAGAATGCTCTATATTGTTCTCTCTATCTCTTTTTAAATTGGAGAAAATATCCTCATATGAAATAGCTAAGGAAATCTGGTACCATTTACAATTAGCTTATGAGGGGACAAGTCAAGTTAGAGAAGCTAGGATTAGTTTGCTTGTTTAAGAATATGAAGTGTTCTACATATTTAGGAATAAGTCTATATCTGATATGTTTTCTAAATTTATGAGACTCACTAATATCCTAAAATGTTTAGGCCATGAGATTTCTTTTCATAGCAAGTTAAAAAGATTTTAAGGTCTCTCCTAACTGATTGGAGGCCCAAAATCATAGCAATTGAAGAGGCCAAAGATTTGAACAAGTTCTCAGTTGCAAAACTGATGGAGTCCTTGTTGACCCATGAAGTATTGAAGAATGAGAAAGAAGAGAAGAAGATAAAGCCAGTGTATGGCCATGGAAGTACATATTTTATATGTAGCGCGGCAGAGGAAAATGATGCAGAGATCATAAAACTCTCTCTAAAAAGAAGAAAATTGTAAATTTAGTAGACAATTGTAAACATGAAGAAGAAGAGAAAATAAATGAAAATGAAAACATAGAAGAAGAAGTTCATTTATATATAACTACCTTCCAATTGTTGCCATAATAGGAGAAGTAACTCCTCAACTGTGGACAACAGAAACATCAATCTTTTTGAGGCAAGTAGGTAGGTGTAGGTATTGTATTTCCTATCCTTAATTCTTTGCATTTACGTCATTTCACTATACCCTTCATCACTTTATCTCTCATAAGAGAACCATCTTGCTTGTAAGTATGCAAGAAGAACTAAAAATAATCATCTATTATTTGGACCAAATGAAACTAACCTTAACGTCATTATAGTCCCATGGCATAAGTTAAGCCTCTTTGGGAAACTTCATAGTTTAAGGTTGAAAATTGGTATTCTAATCCTAGTCAGACCTTCTATAATCATTATTATGGGTTAATTAACTATTAACAACTTGATGAACTTTGGTTTGAATGTGAGAAATAAAGTTGTTAGATTATGCATGATAGGGGGAAAATCCCTCCTTTCCTAGACTTTTATGATTATAATAAAAAGGGAGAGAATATTGAGACTTGATGCATTTGAGGGAAAATGATTTAAAGGGGGAGAAGAAGTAAAAATTGAACTTTTTGAAATTTTGTTATATATGGACCAATCTTGGCATATTGGGCTACAACGAATTAGACTTCCTTATGCATACTATATTAATCATTTAAGGGGAGTTCTCATTAGTTCATTAGCATTTTTTAAGTGCAAGTCATTAATTTTTGTCATCATCAAAAAGGGAGAGAATGTTGAGTTTGAGGATCTAGTTTTGATAATTAACAAAACTTGTTAATGACTTAATTTATGCTAATAATAGTGTTGCTAAGATTTCTAGTTTTGGAGGAAACTTCGGAGGTAAAGAAGGATGCTTCAGAGTTGACGAAAAGGAACTTCAAAAGAAGATTTAGAGGAAGATTTCGAGGTGAAGAAAAGAACTTGGGACAAAGCTTCGTAGGTGAAGAAAGGAACTTTGGAGGAAGCTTTGGAGGTAAAGGCACCTTTGGAGGGTCCAAAATGACACGCACTCATGACTAACAAACCCCGACCTTCGGAGGCTTTGAAACGGTATGATGAGGCAGCATTGTATGGTGTTTATGGCTAGGTTTGAAGTTGAAACTTATAAATAAAAGTTCTAAAGATGAGAAACAGACTTTTGGGAGGATTAAACATAAACAATTCATAGAAATGCAAAGTCCAAAAGAGTGCAGACTCTCCAACAAGCTAAAATGAACAAAGAGCTTTAAAGATCTATCATCTACTCATTAAGGGAGATTGAAAGCATTGTGAGTTTTTTTTATTTCTGTTTATTTGAGCTTAATCTATGTACACCATTAGGCCTAGTTAGAGGCATTTAATTATACATCTATCTTTAACGATAGAGTTGCTGGTTAGCTCAGAAACTAGTGTATATGAGTTTGTTGGTGAGCTTAGACAAAAACCAACATTGTAAGAGTTGGTGATGAGCTCATGAAAACCATCATTATAGAGTTTTTGGTGAGCTTGTAAAACCAATGTAGAGTTCTTGGTTAGCTCATAAAACTAAAGGAGGTTGTGATTCCACTAGTTATTATTGAAGCCAAGGTTGGGAAACCTTGGAGAGTGGAGTAGGTGCCAAGAGCGGGCCCAAACCATTATAATCCTTATATCTTTGCTGTCTTTGTGATTGTGTATTTCACTACATTTATTTTTTGCTCTTGCACAATCTTTTATGTTTTTCCATACCTTTAGTATTCCAGATTTGCCATACAACCTTCGTAGCATAGTCAGGATCAAGGGACTAACAATTGGTATTAGAGTCAGGCATTGATATTAGGATTCACAATTTTATTCCTACCTTAGTGTGATCCTATGTGGAAAATAGTTTTGGTGGAATCAAGGAGGGTCGATCAACCATCAGACCTCAATATTCCAATGGAGAGCATTATAGCTACTGGAAAATGAAGATGAAGAATTTTTTGATTGCCAATATTTATAGGTTATGGAAAATAGTGTAACACCTTGGGTGTTATGGGTGGTTAAAAATGAAGAAAAAATTTTCACATTTAGGTATAGTGATAAATTAAGGTGAAGAAAAATAATATTGAAATGAAATGGGTTAATTCGGTTGAGTTAAATGAGATTATGTAAATTACAATGTCTAGATGAGTGTTAGCATAACTTGATTTTTAATTATTTAAAAAATATTATTATGTATTTTAATGGTAAATAACATGAAAAGATAATTAAGAAAGAACTATATGGAAGAGAATGAAGAAAATTTTAAAATTTATTTAAATTTTGAGTATAAATGTATGAAAATATAAAGTTTAATATCATTAGGTACCACTTGTACCTAATTTTTGGAAGATTTGATGGATTATTTAGGAAACTTTTCAAACATAAAAGTTATATATCATTAAATTACATTTATAGTGAATTAAAAATTAGATGAATCGGATATCATATGAAAACATTATAGTAAAAATACTAACGATGTCTCTAGATCTCTAAATTGGGTTAAAACACATGGTGTCACTTTAAGACTAAATTACTAATATTTTTGGACTTAATTAGAAAAAGTAACAAATACAAAAGTTGTAGATCCTAAAATCATCTTTCCAATACAATAAGAATCACTCAATTTAAATTTTGTATGAGGAATATGTAACGCCCCTCCTTCCTGGAGCGTTACTAGTGGTAAATTCAGAGGAAATTCCGATAGAGTCTCCCCTGATTTACCACTATTATCCTGTATACAACATACTAAACCACAAGAATTATATAAAAAATATGCCAATATAATATGGCCACATCCAGGCCCTATCATTTTCTACACAAATGATATAACTGTCGCCTCCAAAACACACATCACCACAATACCACAGACCAAGATTGGGGTTAATCAGGGTACACTATACCCTAGCTGTCAAATCATATACACACATACCATAAAAGGACATGCTGTAAAACTAAGTAATGATACATGTCTTATATACATTCAAAATTCATCCAACAATATACATCATCATATATCCTAAAAAGGAGTAAAGCCTCTAGTGGTGTCACAGCCTAGCCCCATCGTTAGACCCAACACCTTGTTGGGCTCCGTCCTCTGACCTGTCAGCTAAAATTTAAATAAAAAGGGTGAGTCTGGCTAAACTCAATAAGCAGGTAAGCAAAAAACATGACTATAAATAATATAATAAACAACGGCAAATAGAGTAATAAACAAAGATGCAAA
>JAYJMB010003894.1:0-13566 GCA_036873735.1 Pouteria campechiana
CTCCTAGCTATTCTCTTGATATCTTGGTAGGGTAATCAGATGTTGGGCAATGGTAGGTGATCATCTCCTGATTGTCTCAACTTTTTCTTTGTTGTCCATCACACGAGCAACAGACTGCTGCCATTTGGGCTAAACCCAGAATTTTATTCATATAACCCTCGCATGAAGATCACAACTCATCCAATCATCAATGCTTTGTCTTAACTAATTGCGTCAGCAGCCAAAGATAGTTGTGTGGTTGCATGCGCATGCACATGAGAGAGAGTTCAAAATTCCTATAACAAATCATTCAACATTAATCCTCAATCAATTTCTTATGCAGATTGCAAGGGATGAATTAAAAAATAGGTAAACATTCAACATAAAATGCAACACATGATCTAATGCCCAAGGCCCAAAGATGAAGGTTAGGATAAATTTGGTGGATGCAGTTTTTTAGGAAAAAATGTTGGAAGGGATTCTCCAAACTCATTTAAGCTCTTACTTTGCCGCGGGCCAGTTGCACAATGAAGACGCTTCATTTCTGCAGCTTATGCATTAGTCAGAATGTTGCACCATATGTCTAACTTGGATTTGATAATTGAGACCTAGAAATGCTTTAAAAGAACCAACTCCAATGAGAAAAAGTTCTTGGCATAAAGAAATTGGATACAAATATTTCGTGGAACCAGATATCGATGCCCACGTGTCTATTATCTCCATTATCTATAAACCATGAAAGATCGGGTCTCTACAACACACAGGTGGATGATCGGTGTTTTTTTGCTCTAATACAACGTAAAATAAGGAGAACTTTGTGTTGAGCATTCATACAATTCCATTAACTAGAGGTACACGTACACATGAGGTTCAAGAGATCTTTTCCATCTGATATTTTGCAGCTAATTAACTAACTAATAAATGAGAACCAAATCAAGGTGGATTTGGTAATAGTATTACCTGGAACCTTAATTGGACTGCAACCCCTTGAATTAAAGTGGGAGGGAAGATTGTTCGAATAATTTGAATAATAGTCCTTTAGGTGTGTTGGCCCCTCTGGCATGGCATAACCCAATAGGTGAGAGATAAATGTGGGTTAATAAAAATTATGTGAGAATCCATTTTTAATGATTAAATCCTTTTTTCAATTCAATGAAGTAGATAATGTAACTAATCAAATAGTCAAACAATAGAAAAAGATTTTTATAGTAGTTCGAGATACCTTCTCTACTCTACTCTTCAAAGCACTTTCTTTAGTGTATTGGGTTTCACTATTTTAATAGCGAATACAACTTAATGCAATTGCACTCTTCTTAATTCTAGCTTAAGGGGGCGTGTAAATCTTAGTGTCAATGCACTCTTCTTGATTCTAGCTTAATGGGATATAACAATACTTAGTGCCAATGCGCTCTTTTTGATTCCAGCATAAAGGGGGCATAGCAATACTTAGTACTAATGAACTCTTCTTAATTCTAGCTTAAGAGGGCGTGAATACAACTTTGCAAATTGGTTGTGAAATATACTTTAACAATCAATATTGCTTTTCTTGAGTTTGACTTCCAACATCAACTCAAGGTAGTAAATAAATAAGAATAGGAAAGTAAAATGTTACAATTGCAAAGAGTGCTTCTTGATGGCGCAGGGGAAGACTTTGAAAGACTGAACCACGCTTTGTATGTAGCTTTAACTTTCCAACAGGTAGGTGAGAGCCTTTAATAAGATGCTTTGAAGGTTGTAGGGTTTGAAGGCTTGATCTTTTGTTGCTTTTGAAAATGAAGATTAATGCTCACTTTAATGCTTGCAACAACTATTGAAAAGTTCCAAATTAACTCCCTTTATAAGAGGATTCAAATTCTAGTCATTGAGGGTAGGTGACATTCATTCAATGGGAGGGAAACGTTCAAATTTTTGATCGTTTGAAGCATCGTGACTTCAGATGTTTGAAAAAAGCATTTTAGACCTCTGAAATTTGTAACTTTATAATGTTTAAAAATCGGCACCAAGTGTTTCAGGACTTTGAAATAATAACTTTAGAACTCTGATGGTTGAGGTGTATATTTTCTAAAACTTTCTCTGAATTCTATCAACATCATCTTCTTAACTTGCGGAGCTTCCTAATGTAGGTTTTGCAACCTTTGAAGGTTCTCTCTAAAGCATTATAACACATTCTCTATAATTTGGAATGCTTCTTCTGAAACTTGCTTTCTGTGAAATTCCAAATGCATTCACTGAAGCCCTAAAGCTTTGAAGCTTCCTCTGAAATCAAATGTTAACTAGTGAAACTTTCCTATGAAATTTCAAATGTAATCCCTAAAGCTTTGGAATGCGATGAGTTCTTCATACCTCTCTGGAATTGCATTACTTTGGATTGTAGCAAGTTACTCATGCCTTTAAAATGTTATTTCAAACCTCTAAAATGTTGCAGCAAGTTCTTCTAGAAGTTCTTAAACTTTCGAATCTCTGTATCTTTGGAATGCCTAATTTAATAATGAGTTTTTAGACTTGTTAATATCATTACTTTGGAAAGCATTAAGTTCTTCATACCTCTGATGTTGTTTTTCAGACCTTTGAATCATTCTTTCAAAGTTTTGAATATTAAAAACTTCTAAACATCTCAACTTGGCAGTGACCACTTTATAATTCTGAAATCATAATTTCAGAATCCTGAAAATTACTGTAGCAGAGTCATCACAGTAGTTTTCTATAACATTAGAGCACATAAAGAGACAAAGGTTTCTTTAGACTTCTAAAGGTCGAGTCACACTTCCTCTAGAAATTATTGTAGCAACTTACTCCAGCCTTTTACTGTAGTAAAATGAAAAAGAGTGTGTTTTAGAATCTCTAAAAGTTGAGGGCACATCCTTTGAAGCTCATTCTGAAAGTTATTAAAGCACATTACTGTACCTATTTATTGTAGCAGTTAATATAAATATGGGATGTAGGTGCTTCTGAAGCGTTCATTTAGAACTTCTAAAACTTAAAACAAACTCCAAAATTACTTGAGTTACTTTAGCAACTTTACTGTAGCAGCGAGACACAAGTGCTTCTGAAATGTTAACTTAGAACTCTTGAAGCTTTAATTCATGCTTCTAAAAATTATTATCGCAATTCTTTTATAGCAAAGTTACTGTACTAACGTATTGAAAATTTATGATTTGGACAACAACATTATCCTCTAAAACTATGGTATCTGACTTCTGAATATAGTTTTCTTATTTTAAAAGATTTCTAAAGTATTTCCAAAGATTTCTAAAGGAGGAATCATGTCTTCTTTCTTTTTCTCTTTTGTGTATTCTCTTACAAACTTTTGACATGCATATTTTTGGATGTGTTTGACTAATTTCTTCTGTACTTCTTGAAAATAAGCGTTGTTAGTTCTTATAGGCAAGTTCTACTGTCTTCATACTTGACTTAACATTCTCCTGCAAATTTTATTTGCTAAAGTCTAAGTTATAAACAAGTTTTATTGTTATCAAAACTACTCACTTGACTTAACAATGTGTCCCATATGCTTCTAAATAGGTATTTTTTGGGATAAGTGGAGTAGTAGTTGTTAAGTTATTGAGAAAGTGGATTTTTTTTCTTCAAAATTGCTAGATATATACAAGCATAAGTGTGGGAATTACAAATCTATACAAAGGCTTATTTTAGCTAGTTGTAAGTGTAATTGTCGAAAATAAAATTGAATAATCTTCACCATTCATTTAGATATGCTTTTATGTAAGTCTTATATTAGAATAAGAAGTTTGCTTTAACAAGTAATCTATGTTTAGAAGTATTTATTTATACAATATATATTGTGTTAGGTTTTTATAGTCAATTAAGCATTTTTATAAATGCGAGTCTGATGTAATGGAATTAGTAAAGAGCATTTGATAATTTTTTTTATATTATTGAGTCCATTAGTGGTATCAAAGCTTCTAGTTCATCAATTGTAATCTAAGTTGCAGATTGATAATTTAAAGTCAATGATTGGAATAGGATAAATAGATAAGATCATGGAGGTCAACAAGATGGGCAACGACAATTGTTGGATTGATGGATGTAGATTATGGTGGCTGATTGGTGAAGATCATGGATGATGGTGGTTGAATTGACTATGCGTGTTGTGGTAGGCTACAAATTAATAAAGAAAACATGATGAGATGCCATGGCTATTTGTGCAAGGGTGGCTGCTGATCAAAGCAATGTAGTGGCCATATTTGGTGGATTGAAGTGGTAAAGGCAGTGACACTGATGTGAAAATATAACAAGTGGCATGCATAGTTAGAGTTACTAATTAAAGGCAGCATGGCCAGCATGGGCAAAAGGCGATGATGAGGCCAGGCATGAAGACGCTAGTGGGTTCCTCCGAGCAGTGGTGGAGGTTGCTAATTGGCGTTGATAAACAAAGTTGAGGATAACATCTGGATGGCATGCGATTGTCGATATAAGGGAAGAAAAATAGAGGCACCATCAAAAAATAAAAAAAAGAGAGGCACTGGTTGGTTGTAGATGGTTTCTCTCACTCTACAAGGGTAGAGCAATAGATGACAATGAGTTTCTATTGAGAAGAAGGAAGAAGGGTGCACCATAGAGGAAGTTGCTTCATCAATAGTGAGGAAGAAAACAAGGTTTCGAGCAATGACTTTTCTCCCCATTTTTCGGCTACTAGACAGTGTGATCCAGTGCTGAGATAGCAGGTTAAAGGTTAAAATGGTGAGAGGGATGCGAATGGATGACTGATAATGGATGGCCAAAGGAGGCAACAGCGACTTCATTTGCTTGCGTGGATAGGGTTTCTCCTTGATAAGTAAGATGGTGCACCAAGTTTGGTGCATGGCGATGTACTGAAGCAATACACATGCAATCTATATTTTGTGGTCTTGTATCAATTTTAGGTATTTCAGGAGTTGATTTCCATATTTTTTAATGTTGTGAACACAATGATGGGGTTAAATTGAAACAAATTTTGCATTGGTGATGTGGATATGATTAGACATGTAAATCAATAGTGATTTGGTAATGATTAATGATCTTAAAGGTAGATATTTTGAGGTATTGCAAAGTTTGTGGACAGTGTAGATGAAGTGGATGGTGCATTATTTGGTGAAGTGGATCGTGCATCATTTGGCCTGATTAAGGTAGATCATTGTGATCAAGGTTGATTGAGTTAGGTCAGGTTTGATGTGGTTTGCCACAATAACGATGTGAGCAAATCTGAGCGGATCAATGGAGTGATCATATTGAGGTGAATAATGGATATGGATGATTTAGATTGAGGTAGAGTAATAGACTTCATGAATGATTGTGCTACAGATGCTACATTAGTTGGTCGTTTGTCTATGCATGTAAGGTGTAGATTGTGCACGAAGAGCATGGACATTAGATGGTGATTTTCCTATATTTCATAGGAGATAGTGGCTATTGTCTTGAGACTATGATCAATAGTCGACGATGGTGAGTCCTATAACTATTATCAATAGTGGATGTGACTGAGACTGTAATGGTTGAAAAACAAACACAACAATGAGATGAGCATTGAGAGGTAGTCTTCTTAATCTCTAATTGTGGTAGTTTGATCTCTTCAAGTACCAGTTGGTTGTAGATGGTTTCTCTCACTCAACAAAGGTAGAGCAATAGATGACAATGAGTTTCTGTCGAGAAGAAGGAAGAAGGGTGCACTATAGAGGAAGTTGCTTCGTTAATAGCGAGGAAGAAAACAAGGTTTTGAGCAATGACTTTTCTTCCCATTTTTCGATGACTAAACAATGTGATCCGGTGTTGAGATAGCGGGTTAAAGGTTAAAATGGTGAGATGGCCAAAGGAGGCAACAACGACTTCATTTGCTTGCGTGGATAGGGTTTCTCCTTGATAAGTAAGATGGTGCACCAAGTTTGGTGCATGGCGATGTACTGAAGCAATACACATGCAATCTATATTTTGTGGTCTTGTATCAATTTTAGGTATTTCAGGAGTTGATTTCCATATTTTTTAATGTTGTGAACACAATGATGGGGTTAAATTGAAACAAATTTTGCATTGGTGATGTGGATATGATTAGACATGTAAATCAATAGTGATTTGGTAATGATTAATGATCTTGAAGGTAGATATTTTGAGGTATTGCAAAGTTTGTGGACAGTGTAGATGAAGTGGACGGTGCATTATTTGGTGAAGTGGATCGTGCATCATTTGGCCTGATTAAGGTAGATCAGGATGATCAAGGTTGATTGAGTTAGGTTAGGTTTAATGTTGTTTGGCACAATAAAGATGTGAGCAAATCTGAGCAGATTAGTGGAGTGATCATATTGAGGTTAATAGTGCACACTTATGTTTAGATTAAGGTAAAGCAATAGATTTCATAAATGATTGTGCTAAAGATGCTACATTAGTTGGTTGTTTGTCTATGCATGTAAGGTGTGGATTGTGCACGAAGAGCATGGACATTAGATGGTGGTTTTCCTATATTTCATAGGAGATAGTGGCCATCGTCTTCAGACTATGATCAATAGTTGACGATGGTGAGTCCTATAACTATTCTCAATAGTGGATGTGACTGAGACTGTAATGGTTGAAAAAACAAACACACCAATGAGATGAGCACTGAAAGATAGTCTTCTTGATATCTAATTGTGGTAGTTTAATTTCTTCAAGTGCTAGTAGAAGGAAGAGCTGGAGTCATAGGATGCATAATGGTGGACTATGAGGGCATCTTTGGTGGAGATATAAGTTATGCTAGTTTAAGCATGGTGGATGATGAACTAATTGATAGAGAGCTAATGATTGATTTGTCGATGATGGTAACATTGATTTAATCTTTAAGAGCTAGCTTAATGTCTATGGAATCCAAGCCAAAGTAGAGATTTGTTGGATTTTTGTTTCTTATATTATACAAAAGTTTAATGGGATTTGTATATGTGAGATAGGCTTAAGTGAATCTATGTAAGAAAGCTCACTATGAGAGCTATATAATGAGATTTCAATTTGGGATTTAGTGGAGAATTTTAGGATTAGGATGGAGAAGTCATCATACGGATCCTATGGTTTTGCCTGAGTGAGAGAGAGAGAGAGAGAGTTATTGAAATGTGTTGATTTGGGGATGTGTGTTAGCCATTCATTGAATTGATTATAACTTATTTTTTATAGTAGATTTATTATCTCTTCTGTGATTTTTCTTTCTAATTTGAAGGGTTTTACACGTAAATCTTGTATCTCTTACATGTGATTGTTTATTCCCATGCAATCAACACACACAGGTTGGTCTTATTGAATTTGTAACAAAGAGAGATTATAACAAAGAGAGATTGGACTTGCTGGATTTGTGGACAATTGGCAACTATATCTAGTGAATTTCTGTTAGAGAACAATTGTGAATGACAGTACTACTAGTCGCATGGTCAAGTTTCGATAGACTAACAACGAAAGTGCTGCAGAACTTGCCGGTAATAAGGAAGGCATGAAGAAAGTTCGGAGAGTGGAGTTTGTTTAGAGCATGCCCCACACTAGTGTGTTTCATCATCAGTGAAGAAGGGGGAGATAAAATTTCCCAATAGCCATTTTTTTTTGAATTTTCCAGCAACGAAAGAGGTCAATCAAGTGTAGAGACAATCGGTAGGTGGTCAGAATGGCAAGGAGATTCATTTGATGGTTTAAATCAACCAACCGATGGTGTCCAGTGGTAGCGTGAAATAGGCAACAACACATCTTGCTTTTGATTTTGTTTGTGCAGTTTTTTTAAGGTGACACAGGAAGTTTTGTTTGACACGATGGATAGAAGACAAAGGGTAAAAATTAGTGAGTTCATATTTTTGAGATCTGCATGTATAAATTAGGTGATCCAAGAGTTAATTCTTAAATTTCTTAGCATTGTGAACATGATGGATAACTAGGATTGAGTAAATTGTGCTTCATTTAATCAGATCATTGGAGAGAATTTTATCAGTAATTTAGTTTATATTTTTATTCAAATTTGATTCCATAGGAATTAATTCCATGTGAAAGATGTTAATTGCAATAGAAATGGAAAAATTAACATTTATAAATTATAAAACTTGGAGAATTAAAGGAAGTAATTATTTCCAACCAAGTAAAATCTTTGAAATAATTGATGGAGAAGAGATGGAAGGACCAAGAGTTGATCATTGGATATTAATTTAGAAGAGGAAGAGAGAGAGAGAGAGAGAGAGAGAGAGAGAGAGAGAGAGAGAAGGCTCTTATTGTTCTCAAGAAGATGGTGTGCTAAAAGATCTAGATACAAGTTAAAAATCTTCATAATCTATCTTTAATTTGGGTTGAACTTGAAAAGATTATTAGTAAAGGTGGGATTTGAACTATGCTTATGGATTATTTTATGGTTGATTTTGATATTGAAAAATTTATTGAGAGAAATTATTGAAGTTGAGATACCAAAAGAATAAAGTGAAACAGTTTTCAAGCCTAGAGAAGTAGAACGCATGACACTTAAAAAAGGGTCAAAAGGAAATTTAAATATCATCAAGATGGGAGATTATTAAAAGAGATAAGAGAAATTAAGTAGGAAAACATGGGTAATATGCAGAGTACAAAAAAGTTAAATCACGATATTGATGGAAGTAATTTTATTATTTTGAATAATAGTAGAATTGGTGAAAGAAAAATTGAAAACCTCAAAAAAGAAAGAAATTGAAGATATAAAATATGAAGTCTCTATCATTGAAGCATTAGTGTATACAATCATAACTTTTCCTACGTGAATTCAAAGAAAAGTAAGTTCAAAGATTATTCACCTAACGTTGTCAATTGCATGGATGCCAATGAAGATTTGGATTGACATATCAATAATTACTTAGAGGATTTACAGTTTATTAAAAAATTATAGGTTCAATATTAACTAATAAAGGAAAGATAATAAGAGAATTATAAGATAAAGAAAAGAATTTTAAATTTAAAGCATCGATAATCAAGATAAAGCTTAATGAGTTGAAGATCTTTCAAGATGCAAATTTTTTTTATGTGGTGTTTACTTCAACACATATGGGAATGAACATTAACACAAATTGTATGACTCAAATACAATTAGTGTTTCACAAGTCCAAGGATGCCGTGGCACATAAAGTTTCAAGATCATTAATCATTAAAGATTTTACTGAGTTTGCAGTTTAGTCAATTCTAAAAGGGTATGTTGGAAATAAACATGAATAATCTTCATCATTTAATTAGATATGCTTTTATGTAACTCTTATATTAGAATAAGAAGTATGCTTTAATAAGTAATCTATATTTAGAAGTATTAGTTTACTCAATATACATTACGTTAGGTTTTTATGGTAGGTTAAGCATTGTTATAAATATAGGTTTGATGTAATAGAATCAATAGAGAGCATTGAATAATTATTTTTTATGTTAGTGGGACCATCAGTAATCTCTCTCATTCAATAAATTTTATACTATTGTCAATGAGCAACATGGCAATGGATTAAACCCAGCCTAATTCATATATACAAACTCATTAAGTCTTACAAAATTATACAAGATACCCAACCCTAAGTGCTGCATGGGTTGAAATAGATTCTGCCATTGCGGGGAAATAGGGTATCTGTTCATCTAACTATGAAAATTCGAATAGGGTGGACTGATCGGGGGATAGATTTTGACGTAAAAAGCCCTGTTGTGAAGGAGAGTTGCGAACTAGTCACCAAACTCCATTTGTGCGTGTTGAGGAACAGCCATTATGACGGTTGGAAGAGCCATCAAGGGAAATTCGCACTTTAACTATGTAATTGGTTCAAGTCAGTAGGGTTGGGTTTAGGCTGAAATCCTGTAGTTAATCTTTAACATATCTTATGTTTCCTATTTTTAAAACTTCAACCTTAGTTTTAAACCTAGTGTTTGGGTTTAGCCTGAAATTCTGGTTAAAGTTGGGTTGAAATTCAAGTTAAAATTTAGATTGCTTACAATTTTCACTTTTAATTTTCATAAATATAATAATATAGTTTAAGTAAAGCATAAAAATAAATGGAATATATTAATTAAGATTATTTTTTATTTAAAAGCCTTCAATGCTGCTGTTCAACCTGTATAGTCATCCAATAAATTAATCAACCAAAATTTTCACCGAGTCTTAACTCAATCTTTGCTTAGCCAAATCTTCATTTGATTCTTAAAACATGCTTATTACGAATGAGTTGAAAGCCTAACTTAAAATTCAAAAATAAAATTAGCTTATTAAATTCACTCTAAGCTTGGGTTGATGCATGCCAAGCTGAATTAATGAAGATTTTTATTTAATATGCTTTTATATTATATTGAATAAAATTAAAAATCTATATATACCTTATAAATTGGGGTTAAGTTCAATTCAATTTGGGTTCCATTAATGAAGCATAAACCCCTAAAAAAAATCATAAGTAACTATCCCCGAAAATTTCAAAGTTGGGTGGGTCGGTTAAACCTGATCCAACTTGCACCCCCTGCATTTGGCCGGTTGCTCACCTCAGGTGGACTTTTGAACATCATTCGGGAGCTTGTTCTGATACGCAGCTGTTTATTTGGCTAAGCCTGGGAATTGGATCTTTGGATGCTGTCAACTTCATTCGAAATATATCTCGATTTCCTGACATTATAAGCTCAAAATTGTAGGCGACTAAAGTGCACGTGTAAAACAGCAAAAGCATGTGTTAAGAACAAGCACATGCCAACCTTGTTGTCTTGGAAAATGATGTAGGTTAGGCATTGCTGACTGAAAATGGTGGTGCCGATGTTCAGACAAATTCCAGTTTTAAGAAAATGGACTGAGACGACATTAATTTGTAGTGCCTTTTGGGTATAGATCAGCCTCAAGTGATGATTTTTGCATTACCTGTGAAATGTCAAATGTAACGAAGTACTTGTACGTAATTCCACTAATTTTAAATGTAAATTATTTAAGGGTAAAATGATATTTCTTTGAAAAACATTTTAACAATTATTGGGGCTGTTTTGTTGGAAGAAGGATCAAGCCTAATTGGGTAGGCGGAGTGAATTTGCTTGGAATGAAATTGAATAAAAAGAAAATTGATATCATTAATATGGGAGTAATGTTGGTTATAAAGTAAATAAGGTTAAAAAGAATAGGAGATATAATTAAAATATTTAATAAAAAATAAAGTTTTTATGAAAAATAGATGTTAAACTAATCTTTTGAAAATGAATTTTTCCTAGAATTCATTTCAAATCCACTCTACCTATAATGATTGGAATGAATTTATTAGAAAAGAAATTATTTTTTAGACTTTGTTTAGATAGAGTGCATTGGCAATGTAAGTACATTAGAAGAAGAGTGTATTAGAAAAGTTGAATAAGGATGATATCGGTAATATAAATTTTTTAATGAAAAATAAGAAAAAATATAGATAATAATTATAAAATAGAAGATTATTTTAATAGTAAAGATGTCATTGGTGTCAAAAGGCACGTAGAGAAGAGTATATTGCTAATGCATCCGAACAAAAGCTTAATTTTTATGTACTTTCCATAACAACTTATTTTATCTTTTTATGTATTTTTAATCATGACCATCTTTTTATTTTAACGTTATTCGCTTTATAACTAATATCATCTCTTATGGCTACATTTTTATCCAATTCCAATCAAAATTTACATTGTAGATAAGCTCGAGACAAATGAAAGGGAATAAAAAGAAATAATGGCAACATTATATAAAGAATTAGTCAGTTATGAAATAAATAGAGATAAAATAAATATACATTTTTTAAAAGTATTGATTAAAAAATTATAGTTTTTAATGTAGCTAAAATGGTAAAATTATGTATTTCCTGGAGAATATTTGTTGACCAAACCAAGGCCCCTTGGTATCAATGCCATATAAACTTTTACTATTACATTATTTATTGTTGGGAATTTTCTAAATTTGATTTTCAAAAATTATATTATATATATAATTATCTTGATATAAAATACAAAGTAACTGATGAAAAAGTCGTAAAACTTTGGTTTCAAATAAGAGATCTTGGCTTTGAATCTCGCGGTATTGATTCTCTTTTGAGAAAAAGAAACAAAGGAAAATGATTTAATTACCTTAAATTTGTGATGATTGCGGTGGATGTATCTTCGAGTGGATAACATGGAGTGTCTTGAGCAAGACAAAATAAGAGAAATAAGAGAGAGGTGTAGGAGTATCTTCTAGTGAATATCTGGTTCACGGGAAAACTTGCATGGTGGCATGGCTTAAAAACATATTCACGTGGAAGTGGGACTTACGTGCTGGCATGGCTTAAAAACATATTTACGTGGTAGTGGGAGGAGTTTGAATGCATACAAGGCATGGCCTAAACAGATTCACATGGAAGTGGGTTGTCTGTATCAAACTCAAACCCTTCCTGACGTGTGTATAACTTGGAAGTAAACATATTTAGGTGGAAGTGGGAGGAGTTTGAATGCATACATGGCATGGCTTAAACATATTCACATGGAAGTGGGTTGTCCAATTGTCTATAGCAAACCCAAACTCTTCCGGACATGCGTATAGCTTGCAAGTTCCAACAGGTTAGAACGCAACTTCCTCCAACTCTAGGATTATAGATAGGCAATTCAATTTTTACTCTAAGATTGATTCAAACATTTAATTAATCATACTCTCACATATTCCATCCAAACATTTCAATCTGTTGCCATCAATACACTCTAAGATAGATTCAAACGTTCAATCAATCATACTCTCACATATTCCATCCAAACAATTCAATTTGTTGCCATCAAGTTGTTTAGTGATCAATCGGGAAGCTACTTTCTCTCTTTAGTGGATTAATTACCTTTCATCAATGGCCTTCTCTTAGACATTGAGACAGGTGCCAAATTTTGTATTTTAAGAGCAGGCACATTGAGACAGGTGCCAAATTTTGTACTTTAAGAGCAGGCACGCGTTAACTATGGAAAAGGAGTAGTACCGGCCAACAGCGATGGACGATTCCGATGCAGTAACACATCCGTGTAAGAATATTCCGGCTTGAATATATATTCTTTAATCACGTTACTAATTACGGTTTCATAGTGCTTTTGCTGTCAACCTAATATCGAGTCATTTAAACATTTTAAAAAGTAGCTATTTTTATTTTATCTACGTGAGAAATACTATTCCTACCCATTGCAAATCATCCATTTTAATAAAAACACAAAAATGCTGTTGAATGAAAATTTTGACTAATGCATTTTTATGTCACAAAGCCGGCACTTGTTGCTGTGATTTGGGGTTGCACGCTGAAATGGGTGAGGCAGTTTTTTAGCCTACTTAAGCCTAGCCGATCAATCCAATTGCCAATTTCAGGTTGCTTCAACAAATGCAAAACACAAATTCAAGAAATGCTGGGTGGATCGATCCGATTACCAATTATAGTGGGTGAAAAACTCAGAATGCAACTGCATCTCTATATATATCCCGACACATTCTCAATCTTCTTGCAGTCTCCCTTTCTTCCTAACCCACGTACCTAATTAACACTCCCGATCGCTCTCTCTCTCTCTCTCTCTCTCTCTCTCTCTCTCTCTCTCTGTATCTCTCTCTCTCTCAACCCACCACCAGATAACCCATCTTCTTTGAGAAATGGAACCTGCGGCAACTATATTTGAAGA
>JAYJMB010003895.1:0-13566 GCA_036873735.1 Pouteria campechiana
CATAAGGAACCAACATATTCTTCAAAATCAATACCTTCCTCCTAACATTATCCTTTTGGCACTAATCTTGCTTTATTTCTTAGTATAATTCCAGATTCATCTAGTTTGTTTCTAAAGACCCATTTAGTTCCTATAGCAGATTGATGATTTGGTCTTGAAACAATAGTCCACACATTATTTCTTTTGATTTGGTCTAATTCTTCTTGCATAACTAAAATCCAATTTTTATCTTCTAAAGCCTGTTCTATGCAAGCTGGTTCTAATTGAGAAATAAAAGAAACATTGCCACATATTTGGTGATAAGAAGATTTGACTCTAACTTTGTCATATACATCACCAATTATATGACTTTCAGGGTGATCATGCATGAATCTCCCATCTTTGGAAAAAATATTCTTACCTTCATTGTTTACCTCATCGATGGATGGTCAATCGTCTGTTTCTTCTTCATCCATCTGTGTTTCTGATTGAGAAGGTTCTCCTTCTTTGTCTTTTATTTTTATTTTCTCAACTAAAGTTATTAATTCACCTATCTCATCATCAAAATCACTTGTCCTCCTAGAGGATTTAGTATTTTCATCAAATTTTACATGAACAGATTCCTCTACAGCTTAATTTTTCAGATTGTAGACTCTAAATGCCTTACTAACAATGCAATAACCAATGAAGATGCCTTCATCATATTTGTTTTCAAATTTTCCATGGTTTTCTTTTCCATTATTAAGAATAAAGCACTTACAACCACAAGTATAAAAATATGAAATATTTGATTTCTTGCCATAGTATAATTCAAATGGAGTTTTCTTGAGTATGGATCTAGCAAAGATTATGTTAATAATATAACATGTTGTGTTCATTGCTTTAGCCCAAAAATATTGTGGGTGGTCGTATTCACTCAACATTATCCTTGTCATCTCTTGCAAGGATCTATTTTTTCTTTTAGCTACTCCATTTTGTTGGAGTATTCTTGGTGCAGAGAAAGTTTGAAGAATATTAGTGAAACTATAGTTTTCAAACTCTCCACCATGATCACTCCTTATAACAATTATATGAGAGCTTTGTTCATTCTATACATGTTTGGAAAATACCTCAAAGAATGAAAAAGCTTCATCTTGGGATGTTAGAAACATTACCCAGTTAAATCTACTTAAGTCATCTACAATGACATGTGTAATGTTTCCCTCAAAGGCTTCTTGTTCTTGTTGGTCTAACTAAATCCATATGTAGCAACTGAGAGGTTTGGTTGTATATACTTCTTTGTTTGATTTAAATTATTCTTTTACTTGCTTGCCTTTCATGCAAGCATCAAACAACTTATTGTCAAATTTGAGTTTTGGTAAGCCATTAACTAGATCTTTATTGTATAATCTTTCAATCAGATTATTGTTAGCATGTCCTAGTATTTTATGCTAGAACATGGATTCATTTTCATTTACAACAAGACATTTGACTTGGATATCACATAAATCCACCAAATATACATTTCCATGTCACTTTCCAAGTAATACAATTGAATTTGAACTATCTAATATTGAACAAGTATGGGATTCAAACAAACTTTGTAACCATTATCATAGAATTGGCTTACACTTAAAAGGTTGTATTTTAATTCTTCTACTAATAAAATATTTGAAATTGTAATAGAGGGAGGTTGGCCAATTTACCAATTCCAACCACTCTATCTTTTCCATTATCCCCAAAGGTAACTATTTGTCTATTTTTAGCTTTTAGTTCCGTGAATAGCTTCCTTTCTCTTGTCATGTGTCTTAAGTAACCACTACCAATGTACCATTTACTATTCTCTATGGCTCTCAAACACAACTGCAGTAATGAAACTAAGCTATAATTTTTGGTGCCCATTTAGGAATGGGTCCAGGTGGGTTAGTAGTAGAATAATTTGGCACCCATTATTTTTTAGATGCTACTAATCTGTTTTCTAGATATGTAGTTGTAATTACTACTTTAGCAATTGTTTTAGGAATCCAAATCATATTCTTTTTGGGTTCTGATTTTCTTTTGTGATTTTTTATTGGTTTCCTATATCTTTCTTTGATTTAAGTTTAAAAGGTAGTAGTTAAGGTTTTTCTTAGAGCATGATTTTCTACGTTAATTTGCTCAAGTTCTATATTGGTAGTCTAATTAGTTTCGAGCAATTTATTTTCTTGTTTTAATTTGAAGCATTCATTTATTATTCTTTCAAGTTCTCTTTTGGTTTCCTTATGCTTAGCTTTTAATGTTTTGCTTAGTTTTTAATGTTTTGAAATTTGAATACAGTTCTTATAATAATTCTTCAATATCAAAAATTTTAGGTTTCGAAATTACCTCATCATTATGGATAGCCATGAAGCTTATTCTTGTATGATGGTCTTCTTGATTCTTTTCTTTAGAGCTGAGTGAGCTAAATTAAGCTTCATTTTCTTCTTCCTCTTCACTCGAGCTTTCTTGCATCATGTTTTCTAGCATTTCCCATGCAGCCATAGCTTTCTTCTTCTTTCCAAATTTTTTGCTATGAGAAATATTTTTTTGTCAAATTAAGAGTTATACCTTTTCTTCTTGTATCCTTGCTTTTCATCTGGTTCTGGGTAGTCAAATTTCATATGCCTAGGCTTGCTGCAGCTATAACAGATTGGAACTTCCTTTTTCTTCTTTTTACTTTTGAACTTCTTGGAATTGTTTCCAACTTTTTTCTTCTTGAACATGTTTCTGAATCTTCTGGTTATCATAGCCATATCCTCATCATCTTCAGTGGTTGAGGCATCTTCTGAAGATTCTTCATTTTTTGATTCTGCTTGTAGAGCTATTATTTTCTTACCTTTGACTTCATCTAGTGCTTTTTGTTTCATCAAGACTTTATGGGTCATGAGTGATCCCATGAGTTCTTCTACTGTCACTTTCGTTAGATCTTTGGCTTCTTGTATAGCAATCACTTTAGGCTTCCAGTGTTTAGGAAGAGATCTCAAGATTTTCTTTACTAGCTTGGCCTCTTTGTATTTTTCTCCTAGTTCTTTATGCTATTGGGGATTTTGTAAAATCTTCCAAATATTTCAAAAATGTTTTCTAATTCCTTCATAGAGAAGGCTTCATATTCCTACACTAGAAGATTTATTTTAGTATGGTTTGTACCTTCATGTGCTACTTTGAGTTTATACCAAATTTCCTTAGCTGAATCCCATACAAAAATCTTTTCACACTCAGAGGAATTTAATGTGCAGTAAAGGTAGTTCTTTGCCTTAGCATCACATCTACTACTTGTATATCTTCTATAGTATATTTGTCTTCAGTAAATAACATTCTTTCCATTTTCACTATAAGCCATAACTGGTAATCTGGGGCAATTAAAAAATTTTGCATTCTCATTTTCCAATACCCATAATTGGTTTTATCAAATAGAGGGGGTTTTGAAGTAGATTATCTTTTAGCAGATGTATTATGGAACATACCGGCCATTTAAATCTCTTCATAAGTTAATATATGGGTAATCAATATTTAACTGGTGAAGCCTGCTCTGATACAACTTATTGGTCCCTTATACAATGTTAGCTCAAGAGGGGAGGTGAATTGGGCTTTAAAACCTTTTGGCCAAATCAAACTATTAAAGTGTTGAATGAATAAGTAAAACATATTGCATAGCACACAACACAAGATTTTTATAGTGGTTCAGCCCTTTCTGGGTTCATACTCCACTTCTCTGAGTGAGTCTCCTCTACTGTCAGGTTTCACTAATACCTTGATCAACTTGAATAAATACATGTTGGTTTTACAACAAGCTCACCAACCAACTTACTGGTTTTTCAAGCTAACCAAAAACTTTCACAACTTATTGATTTTCAAAGCTCACCAACAAACTTATACCCTTTTAGCAAGTTTCCTATTTGTTTATCTTAATACATAAATACCAAGCACTCTGCTTGTGTTCCAAACACTAAAACAAAGTCTACAAATTAATGTCTCTTACTTAGATAGCTTTGTACATAAAATTCTGAATTTTCAGTAAATGAATAAGCAATGAGAGTAACAGATTCAAACTCCTTGATTGAGAAGCAATTTAGACTTTAAGAGCTTCTAACAAATATGTAGCCATTGGAGTTGAACTTTAAAGAAAGATTTTGAATGCTCTTGGTATTTTCAGCAATGATTAGTGATATTCAAGAGTTTTCTTTTTTTGCTTCTGAATCTCTCTTTTTTAGGTTAAGAGAGATTTTTTCCATTGCTGACTTTGGCAGACATTCAAATGTTCACATTCTTATATCGGTCTACTACTCTACCTTTGAATTTTCTCAAAGTTCACTTTCATCATGGGCATTCTGAAGTTGCTTCTTTAGTTACTCCGAAGAGATAGTGAACAGTTGATGTCTTGAATGATTTCAAATGACTTGATTTATTTTTCTTCAAATTCTCAAAAATAATAGTAAGTCTTCTTAGTTGTGATAATCCTTTGTAGAAAGAAGTTTGGATTTTCTAAACTTTTAATGCTTTAGAAAGTTGACTCTGAAGTTTTGTTCAATATCTCTGAAGCTGGTCATTGTCTCCAAAGTGAGGCTTTTAAGGACTTCAGAGTAGGTCTATTTACTTTGAAGCTTGTTTGAATTTACTTCGAAATCTGACTCTAAGTTCTCTGAAGCAAATCTGTTTACTCCGAAGTGTAAATGATTAACTCTAAAGCTTATTCTATTATTTCTGAAGTATACTATGATAACTCCAAAACTTCTATGACTACTCCAAAGCATACTTGATGATTCTGAAGCTTTCTCAATTATTCCAAAGTATGTTGTGACTTATCTGAAGCTTTAAAAAAGACTCTAAAGTGTGCTTGTGACAATTCTAAAACTTCTATAACTACTTCGAAACATACTTGTAATGATTCCTAAGTATTTTATTTTATTTTACTCCAAAGCTCATTGTGAAGACTCTGACGTATGTTGTGACTTGTCTGAAGCTTTGCGATCATGACTATGAAGCTCTTTAATTTATTCTGAAACATGTTGTGACTACTCTAAAGATTCTTGATTAACTCTAAAGTTGTTGTGACAATTCTGAATCTTTCCATTTTACTGCAAAACATGTTAAGATAACTCTTAGGTTGTTACTATTGGCTTTGAAGGGTTGTCTTCAAGACTTTAGAATTTTTGTTCTCTTATTTTAAGTACATACAAAATTTATATACTTAACTTTAAAAGAGCATTTACTTTGTGGCTTCCTTTTTCTCATCATGAATGTTATTCTCAAGTTGAGTATGAGTTAATATTTTTACAATATACTTAAGAACAGATTGTTAGTACCTTAATGTTTCACTTATGTCTTTGCTTATCATCAAAACATACTTGGTTAAGAATGTTCATCATCAAAATCAAGCTGGATAATATGTTCAACACTAGTTAGGATGTTTCAGGGCATCATCAACTTTTACCTCTTTCAACTTCTCAACGGCAAATCCTTGAAAGCCCCTCTTGATGCCGTCAAAATAATTTGTCGGAGTGCATCCTCCGACAAAGCCCTGGATACACTGGAATATAGCAAAATGCTCTGAATCAGCAGAGAGAATTTTTACTTTATGCTTTTGTGCTAAAGGAAGTACAAATGGGCCACCCACAATGAGTGTCTCTTTATTAGCCAAAGCAATATCCTTTCCTGCTTCTACTGCAGCCACTGTAGGCTTCAAACTTGTACAACCTACGATTCCAATGACTAATGCCATAGCATCTGGGTGGCGAGCAACCTCTAAAAGACCTTCCTCTCTGAATAATCTTAGGCTTCTGTTCAGCATCAGCCAAAGCCTCTTTGACTTCACCAATTAAGGACTCATTTCTAACAGAAAATAACTAAGGCTTGAATGTTTTCACCTAATCAGCAAGACGAGTCACAGTAGAACTAGTTGTCTAGGTTCTCAGCTACTATGTCTAATGTTTGAGTTCTAATGGAACTAGTTGATCCAATAATTGAAATAGGCTTGGGACCAACCCACATCCCTTTGTAGGGCTCTGCTATAGCTTATTCAGGCCAGGCTAGTGGTGGTGCTTGTGCAAAGCAAGAAACTCTCCGTCATAATTGCATTCCTACTTTCCTTCCTCTTAAAAGAAAATCCACCTCTGAGCTTGAGTATGGTTCCTTTGCTAGAATCCATGAAGGAGATGGTAGAGATTTCTGCTGGGAAAGAGAGCTGGAGAACCATTGGCATTGAGATAATAGCTAAAACTGCTGATTCATGGCTAGCAAAACACTGCCTAGAAGCTTTGATGCAGAAGGAATGGTTGCCCTACTAGGACGTCCAAATTGCTGAAGGCCAACTCACATAGTGTGGGACTTCTCCAGCTAGTAGGTGGCACAGACGACACCCAAGTCGCATTGGCAGCAAGACATGACCAAAGACAACTCCATGAGGAAGCTATCCACTCGCGTAAGCAGCAACATTTTTCAACATAAATGGGAGCAATTGTCCATCTAAGTTACGTAGATGAAATAGGCAAACTACCCCCATTTAATTTTAATTGGCAATCTAGAATACTAAGATATTAGCCACATTGAAATGATAGGAATTCAGGCGTGCATAAGGCATGTGGGTCAGCATCTTCTCCACTCAAATTACAAAAATCAACATGTTTCTTTAGAGCTATCAGCATAACAAAAACAAGAGAATCGGGTGGGGACGTGTGTGATCAGAACCAACCCACAAGGAAACCGCACACTCTAAAATGACCGGACACATAGTGGCATATTCCAAGACGTGTAATCAACATGGCAACTCCTAGTCCCACTACCTAATAGCAAAGCTAGCAGCAAAACCAGCATCCAACTCATGCAATTGGCACCCAAGTTACACAAAGGCTGATGGTGCATACCCCATCTCCTCTACTTGGTATCATAAGCAACAACGAAGTAACAAGAAATAAAAGAATTTTTAATGTTACAGCCAAAAGTAAACATTGCAAGTAGTAAAATATTCCTGAAGGCTATCATTCGTACAGATGTTCTTACCCTCTCAAATTCCCATTAATGACACTATGCAAATCCATGGGCTAAAGGCTTCAAAAGAGAAGAAAGATAAGTTGAATAGAGCAGTTTGACAGTTACAAAGTTTGGAAGGGTTCCTTACCTTTTTGTTCCAATCAGTCATCATTGCACCTGCTAAGCTTACTAGTGGAGGTGCCAATTTATGTCTCTCCTTTCCTTCTGATTTGGGCCTGATACACCTGATCTCCAGAATATAATTTAAAATACTAGTCTGCCATACCTAAAGGAAATTTTTTCTAGTTTGCAACCAAACCACATTTCACTCAACCTCTCGACCATCATAAAACAACCATAAAGAGATGCTATGCCTTCCATAGCACAGCAGCAATGCATGATGGAAATGCATTTCCTTTATAAAGCTAAGCTATGCCATAGGAGAAGCTAGGCTGAGCAAAACTGCATGGTTTACAAAATGCATATTCACCAACTTTGGCAAAATTACAAGAAAGCAGAACACATCATGCTCTCCAATTACTCCAATGGTCAACATGGGAGCAAATGAAATTTGGCTAGCAAACCCTCTCTTAATTACGTGACCAAGTCGTGTAGACAAAGTGTACAATAGAGCCATATCTCCTTCAATGCTCCATTCACGTAGACAGGCCTGGCTATGCTGATAGATGGCATAATCAAAATGAAAATATATCTTCACTCGTGCAGCATCTTTGTTGGGATTGCGTAGGCAAAATAGAAGGCAAAAGCATTCTCTTTGGTCCCACTACTCAAGCAAGCAAACGTTGTTGCTGGTTGAAGGCTTTTCCACATCTTACTTAATGTTGTAGAAAAGATTTCATGTTATGAAGTCAAACCTATAGTTGGGTTGTAGGCTACGTACAAAAGCAAAAGGCAGAGAAAGAGATGGGAGAAAGTTATTTTTTTTTTGAAGCTCGATGGGAGATGCAAGAGATCTTGTAGTCCAAAGGGAACTATGAAGACTAAGCAGGGGGGTCATGTAATTAGGCAAAACGCCAGACCCCACTGCCAAAACATGCAAGTAGCAACCAACAAGTCATGGAAAAGCAAACAACAATTTGTCCAAAGGTCATGTAGTTAGCAGAGTTGGTCGCAGGCAGTAATAGCAGAGGTCACGTAGATAATGCCTCACTAGTATCCAGCCTCCTAATTCCGCTATCAACTCACGTGGGCAGAGCAAAGTCATCCACTTGCATAAGCTTCTCTCTTCAGCAACTCATGTAGGCAAAGTGGGGACCACATGATTGCCTTGCCACAACAGCTTGCTTAAGCAAAATGGAGATGTGAAGGGAAGAGGCAATGTTGCCAAGATAGGTTGCAGAGTTAAGGCACATGCACAAAAAATTTACACTCCACTACCAAGTAGCGGACGTGGAAATTTTACATTGCACACCCAAGTAGTGCAACCAGGCTCTCCAAGCCCATAAATACCCCCACCAAGCCCATAAATACCCCCATCCCTCTCTCATTTGAGGAAGAGAACTTTTCTTCTGGACTAAAGGCTTGGAGGATTCTTCATAAGGCAAATGCCTCCCTTGATGCTAGAGGCTTTTAGCCTACTGGATATTTATTCTTTAAGAGACAGGTGCCTTCCCTGATGCTAGAGACTTTTGGCCTACTAGATATTTTTCTTCGTGCCTGAGGGCACTCTGCCATGGTTCTACCATGGTACACAATTGGACCCCACCCACATTGTGGTATGGTGGGTCCCACATGATTAATAGATAACAAGAAACTACCAGATTAAATAGTTAAAACATACTTAAATTGGAAAAAATAGTAATTAAATCCTGAAAATGGCAGAGTTATTCTAAAGAGACAACCCATAAAAATCAAGGAGATAATGACATTATCTTAAATCAATTAGGAACTATCATTAGCACTAATTACTATTATTAGTGCTGATCATGATTAGGCTTAATTAACTCAAAGTGTAATTAAGTTTAATCCATGCAACATGACTCTACGATCTTTCACAGGTTAACAACAGAGATTGCCTGCTTTTTGGTTTTCCATGGGATATTAGAAAACACCACTCACTCAGTCACCCAAAAGCTTAAGTATCGGACCAAGTCACTGAGTCATGACTCACCGAGTCAAACCTTAGCGAACATTATTCACTAACTCATACAAAAGCCTAAGTCTAGGACCAAGTCACGAAGTCATGACTCACCGAGTCAAACCTTAGTTTATACTATTCACTAACGCATTCAAAAACCTAAGTCTAGGATTGAGTCACTGAGTAATGACGCACTGAGTCATTACTCATCGAGTCAAACCTTAGCAAAACCCAGTTAACTTGGCCCACTCTTTCAGAGCTTCTCATGGGCAATGTGAGAAAGCTAACCTAAATCTGGTCATCTTGGCACACTCTTCTTAAGCTTCTCATGGGCAATATGAGAGAGCTGAACCAAACCTAGGTCACTTGTTTTCTTGTGTTCTTTTTTAAGTTTAAACATAATAAAGATCATCTAGTCCTTATTTCTTCCGGGATACACCAATTGAGTCATAAACCACTGTCTCTATGGTTTCTAACAGTTCAAATAATAGAAATCACCCAGCAATGATTCCATCCTAGACAAACCAATTGGATTAAAATACTCATTCTTTAAGCTAGCCTAGTATCTAAAAATCCAGTCTAGAGTCGTTTCATCCTATCCGGCCATTGGCTTGAGGCGACCTACTAAATTTCAAGCTATCGTAATGTACTTGGCGATTCCAAAGAGAGCAAACATTTATTTTGAGAGAATGTGTGTTTCATTTTTTGGGTCCCTAAGATGCATTTCACTTTTTCTTTTAATCAATGGTTTTCTCCCATGGTGGAGATGTAATTAGGACCACTTTTGGTTTGGGATATCAATACGTAATTTTCTGCTGTATACAGCAAGTGTAATAAATTGAGGACAATCAATAAAAATGGAAATTGTTTGATTCATTATGACAAATCTTATGTTGTTCCTTTTTTTATTTTCCTCTTTTTGTACTTGTCACACACCTTTTATTAGATATAACATAATCTATCCTTATGGTGTTCTAGAATATAATTGTGCCATCTAGGCACCACATGTCATATATAAAATCCTAGAATGCTCACCATTCCATCAATATGCACATTCATTTAATTGTTTTGCAAAGAATTCAGGAATATTCAATCCCATAAATGCTCATATTTGTAATATACAATAGAAGGAAAATCCTGGGATAATCCTCATGCCCATCAATCATCAATTCACATGTTCACATCATATAATATATATAAACGCATAAAACATAAGGAGATATTTGCTATACCCATCCAATCAGGCATTCTCGTATTATCTTAATTATCAATTCATAACAAGATATTCTTTATCTATAATGCCCCACTTTCGGGTGCTACTTGAGGGTAGTATCATGAGGAATTCCAAACAGAGTCTCCCCTGTACTGTATGCTTCCAACCTATATATTACATATAGTCCATATAAAAATCACTTCAAACTAAACATCATACACCCACAGTCTGCCCAGAATTGGTAGTTGCATTATGATGGAGGTAGTCAGATAGATTGTATACTCACTCTATTATAATGACATGCCAACCACAAAATAAATTATACACATTAATATACAACACACACTAAAATTTAAAAATTTATAATTTACATATACATCACAAAATGCCCCAAAAGGTAAGTTTTCTTATTAATAAATGCTCAACAGACACAACTCATAGCCAATCCTGATCCTAAGTCCCAACCCCAAGTTGGGCTCTGTCTTTAGGTCAATCAACGAAAAACCACAATGAAAACAAGGTGAGTCCGGGCAACTTAGTAAGCCAGTATATGATTAAATAGTAATTAAACAATAAAGTATTAAAATCATAAGCAATTTACAATTATATACAAGTCCACAACATATAGTGTCGCATAACAATGCATCAATGAACCTTTACTATAATTCATTTGACCCCTATTTAGCTTATCCTTAACTCATTCTCAACACCCCACTATTCTCAAATTACTATCATTCATTCATATCCAGACTTCATCAGTCTATCATCATCCCTAATCATTCCCCAGGAGGTAGTCAACGCAATAGACAACACCTTTTTCCCTCTTTCTAGTGTGTCTTGGTCCCTCCTTGTATCCCCGGCCATGAAGCTTGCCAGGCCCATAATAGTATCCCACTGTCCTCCGTGGCACTCCGCCCTCTTTGCTCCACAGGAATCATAGGTTCTTCATCCACACTTAATGAGGTACTCAGGTATGTCATAGAAGTCAAGTCATAATGACCTATCCGGCAATTCAGGCCATCACCCCATGCAAGTGTCAAGAAATACTGGGCCATCCAATCATCTATGCCAAGCCCCAACATGTCCAAGCCATTTAGGCCTCCTCGCCACCAAGGCAGATCCATATCTAGCATATAGGTGTGACAACCCAAATTTTTGGTGATTAGTGGCCATAAAAAAATTAATGTGATTTTTGGTATTTTTGATAATTTACCCCTTCTGGAGTAGTTTTGGTATCTTAATCATAATTCTCATATACAAACTCCAAATTTAGTGATTTATTTGCATTATTCAGATAATTTCAAGGGATACAATTTTTATATTAGTAAAATTTTCTAAATCATTTTATATTTTGAGTCGTGGGGCCTCAAAGTTACATCTCTTGAATTGAAGATAGTTGTAGTATTTTGGCTATAACTTTTTCATATGAACTCATAATTTAGTGATTCTTGATTCAACTAAAATATAAAAACAAATAATACAACTTTTGTGTTTACTACTTTTGATGAATCATCCTAAATATGTGTTATAAATTATTTCCAAGTTGACTGCAGTGCAAAGAGGGATAATTAGTGATGTTATTGCATGTGTACCTACTGCCTTGGGGTGCTGGAGCACCAAAAGTGAGAGCATTATATATGCTCCATCACCTCCCTAAACACCATTCATTTCCCTTCCATGGCTTCATCTCCATGTCCCTTGCAACCCATCTCAAATCCCATTCATTTTTCATGAAATTTGATGGAAGAAATGCTTGTCTTGGATGTGTGACCTAAACCCTTTGGCAAAACCCCACCAAGTCCTCAATTAAGTGGGATGTGCAAGGAGGAAGGAACTGCTGCAATTCATGGGTTATGGGAAATTTGAATTAAAGTGTCAAATCCAAAGTTAAAACGTTCTTTAGTCATGATGGTAAGTATGATTTTTGCAAACAGATTTTTATTGTTGGATTCAAGTGATTTTAGGGCAAAATACATGGACAAAAATTGGGGAAAAACTACATGATTTTAATTCAAAATTGATGGGGGAAGTAAATGAAGCGGTTAAAATAGTACATTGAGTGGATTAGATAGGACAAAATGCATGATTATTCGTGGATAGCAATATGGAGGTTGGAAATGGGTGGGACATGGTGGGGGTTGAATTATGATGTTTTCACCTTAATTAAATGTTAAATTAATTGCATTATGAATGTAAATTGTTGGAAACTAAATTGGGAATCAAGACACACTAAATGTTTGATGAAATGCCTTGAAGAATACCCATTGTTGTCCATGTTTTACGTGAAGAATTGTTGCAATTTTGTGGGCCCAAATTCATATGTTTAGGGATATAAATGATGTGTATTATGTAGGGTTAATAATAATTTTGAATTGAGAAGTGATTGGGCATAATTTAGGAATGAAAAACCTAGTATATTGTTGTCCACAAAAGTGGACAGCAACATGTGTTGGGTTGGACATGAACAGTGCATGGGGTGGCTATTTTGATGTGAGTAGCATATTAAATGACCTACTTAATTGTTACCTAAATGCTTGACATGTTGTTTTATAAGAAAATGTAAGTCAAAAGTTGGTATATGCATAAAAGTTATTCAATGAAATGCATGTATGTAAGATGTTGGGCGTTACTAGCTATTTGGGATGAAATTATGCATCTGATTATCTTATTTAAGGTAGTAAGTAGATGCTAGATTAGTTGGTAATGAGATGTATGTAGTGAAAATTTAATGAAAAATGAAGTTATTATTGAAATTTTGGAATGCATGCAAGATGTTTGTGAAAATGCATAAGAGAGGGTTCTTTGCATAAACAAGTGAATTGTGGAGTTAAGTGAAATGATTAAGATGTTAATTAAGTGGTAATTGTATTAGAAATAAAAATGTATAAGGTTGAGTTGCATAAAACACAATGCTAGATGTTGAAATTTTAAGATACATACCATATGCATGTGAAAATACACTAAAGTGAATTGCTGGGTATCAATGAGTGATTAGGGTGAATTAAAAATCTGATCGCTTTGTTTAGAATGCTAATCAAATATTAATTTAATTGGAAAGTAAGTCCATGAAGTTGAAATGGTGTAGAAAGGAGACTAGTGGTTGAATATTGGGAGTACATGTGTTATATGTTCAGATGCATGAAAGGTGGCTATTGGAATGTATAAGGGCAGTTAGCATTAATGTGAGTAGTGTTCATACTTAATTACCATGTGTATGGTAATGTTATTCATATAGGTTAATGATGAGAATGCAAAATGTCATATTTTATTCTCCTAATACTTCATCTTTTGCACCTATTTGATTCCTAAATAT
>JAYJMB010003896.1:0-13565 GCA_036873735.1 Pouteria campechiana
TCAATTCCTAGCTAGAAGAGTCAACTATGGGTAACATCGGATCCCTAGGAATATAGATTTAGTTATATAGTTGCATGATTAGTTGCATACGAGCATTTACCATTCATTCTAGCATCATAATTTAGTCATGTTATCTACCCTTCTCATCTACATTGTGTATGATTCATATTTATAGTTAGCTAATAACTACAACTAAACAAGTTAATTTTGCCATTCCCTGTGGAATCGACCCTTGCATAAGCACACTATACTACACATCGACCGTGCACTTGCGAGGTGTTTAAAACCTGAGCCAACAACTCATTGGCATACCATCAAGTTTTTGGCGCCGTTGCCGGGGACTGATTGCGAACCATCTATATTTTGGCTCATCACAAGCCTTCTTATCCTCAGACAAATTCTTTCTTTAACTTTGTTAATCTAACAAAGTCTCTTTTCTTGTGCCTGGTCGTGTGGGTGGCTACTTCTTTATCTTTCTTCATTTGTCTACTAAGCTGTTGAGTTACTTCTTCATCTTTGTGCTTTATCTTGGAGAGACTGATCAGATATAAGTAGTTGGAATTTCTCTAACGCAACATAAGCTCTAATATCATGGCTTCTTCTTTAACTTCTTATATTGCATTTGTCTGTTGATATGTTCTCGTAGAGGTTGACAAATAATGCAAGCTTGCTGTAGCAAACCTTCAAAGCCTTGTTTGTCTGTCATGCTTTTGTTCATTGAAGCTTCTTTTAAACAACTGCAACCTTTCTTGTTGCTTGTCTTCTACTTCCTTCTTCTTCTTCCACGATTTTCATCAGTTCAGCTCCTTTAAAACCTAGCAGATTATTGTGGTAGTTTGTTGCAAATGATTATTCTCCTGCACCGGAACATTTCTGCACTTCTTGCATTGTTAGCTTTCATATATAATATCATAATGTATTTTATCCTCATATGATAGTGTTATTTTATAAAGTAAGGATAATATACATTTTCATTGAATGCATAATATGAAAGCTTAAGTAATTATGGTGCTTAATAATATTTAGCAAATTTATGTCATAAAGATTAATTAATATTTATGAAGTGCACACCATAGAGTGAAGTCTGTAGGCTTATTTAATTAATCATTCTTGATTGAGTGTTTTTGTTAATTAATTATTATTGATTCATAACAATATATATATATATATGATCGTTAGAGATTTAAATATATAGGTTTCTTATTTTAATAAAAGTTTTGTTATCATTAAAATTCTTATAACATAATCCTAACAAAAGCCACTTCGGCTGATGAAAAGAAGACTTCGTTTGGTGAAAGTCAGTTTGTTTACTATGAAGAAGCTTTGTCCACGCCACAAAGATCATCTTCTACCTACAACAGACAAAGCCAGTTTAGCTTACAAAAATAAGACCTCGTCTGGTGAAAGTCACTTTGTCTACCATGAAGAAGTTTTGTCTATGCCATAAAGATCATCTGCCACTTATAATAGACAAAGCAACAAACAAAGCTACTTCACCTAAATGAAAGAAACTTTGTCTACAAAGAGAACATCATTTGATAAGCAATAAATAAGAAGAACTTCATCTACGCCTCTACAATTCATCTATTACTTATAACAGATAAACCAGAAGATGAAGTAAAATGCGGCAATGGTCTCTGACAGAATTGTGAAGATGAAACTATCTATTATGTGGATTTACTCAAAGCAACTTTATCTATTACTTACAAGACACAAATCCAAGACATGATCTGACAAAGTTCTCATATAAAATATGAAATATGATAAAGAGTAGAAGCCACTCGTACCTGACTCCACTCTTTAGTCAAAATCTTATTCAAAACAAATTGGACAATTCGAGCTAAGCTAAAGATGGAAAGAAATTCAAAGGAAAGCAGTCTACTTTCTAATAAAGGTTGCAACTTTCAGAGGGTGTGTCCATTCAAGCTTAATGAGTGTCTTTCCAAAATAGTGAAAGAGTTAGTTGAGCAAAAAAGTCTTTATCTAGTATTTGCTAAAATTGGAAAAGCATCTTCTTCAAGAACAGCGCTACAGGCTTTCTAGCTACAAATGAGTCTTTCAAGAAGAAAGCTTTCTAATGGAAAAAATTAGAATAGTCTTCTACATTCAAAGGAAAGGTAACTACCTCTAATGGGCAAAAATTTTTGAAGTAATATAAAGGTAGTGTAGTATCAATGAAGAAGGTTGAGGAAGTGGAAAGAAAAATCAGAACAGAGTTCAATCAAGTAAAATCTATCAATCAGACTACGCTTTCTCCTAGATAATCAATCTCCATTGCATTGATAGACAATGAGCCTAAAAGTTATATTATAACCCCCCACCTTCCGAGGCGCGAGGATACATTTTGCACTCAAATTCACCAAGATTTGCCCACTTTTAGGATGGGGTGCTTGAGTTTTATTTTGGAACTCGACTAGTTTCGATAGAAAAATGGGCAGAGTATTCCCTAAATTATTAGGGTTTAACCCATACAATGATTTATCAAATATAATAAAGTAATTATATTAATTCTAAAATACACACCCCCACACTTCCCATAGCCCAAGATTTGGGTGGATCATGAAGGCACTCCACATCCTTCTAATTATACAATCTCATTCATAATATGATAATTAAATCACTAAGACATCATTTTACACCACTTTATACGTCTTTTGAAATTTCATGAATACAAATATACAAATGCACTCTAAAATGTACAATACCAACTCATTATACTATGATAAAATTTTTCTTCAACTTCTGCTTACTAGTTCCAACTCACAGTTGGAATTTTTTACTTGACCTGTCAGCTAAAAAATAAATAAGAAGGTGTGAGTCCGGGCAAATCAGTAAGTAGGCAAGTACAATAAAAATATTCAATAACCTAACATATAACATGTTTGATTCTCAACATGAATAATTATATTAAAAAAATGCACCATAATTCATTTCACATTGTTTAATCCAACAATACCCATCATTGGTTTTAACTCATGTCATACTATAAAATAAAATAATATTCAAAACATTTCGTTCAGTCAATAATCAATATAGTGTATACATCATAGTATACCTTCTCATATATTCTAAAACCTCCATCCTATATAACAAAATGGGATATTCTCTATCCCCTCATAGTTAGACACCAATATATAAGAAATAAAGCCTTAAAACATGGGATAATTCCTATCCCAAATAAACATAATTTCCTATCGTAAATGAAAAATAATCCTTTTGATCCAAGGGAAACATACTATCCTTGCATCGATATAAGCATACTAGTCAAATAGACATCAATTTAACCAATATGGGATATCCACTATCCCTATCCAAAACACATATTCCCGGGTACAAACAAACGAGTTATTACATAACCCCATTCACTCATACATTCAATCAAAAAGGGGCCTACTTACTTGACTAATGACTTATTCTCCATAATGCCACAAGCTCCACAACTTACAGACCATATTCGGTTTGCCCTATACATACAAATAAGTCATTTATTTACAAAGGCAACTTTGCCAAATTCATAAAGTATAATTTCTAGATGCTATGGTCAGTCCATTAACATGTCGCAGCCATATTCATTTTATATACGACATGATCATTATGTATTCAACACAATTCATAGTTACAAATCTTTAAAATAATCTAATAAAGTCTTTAATCCAACTAATTTATAATTTACCTAGCTCATATAAAATTTCCCTAATTAACCTAAACTAGGGCATAATCCATTATCCATTTTTACAAGTCCAAATCACCTTATACAAATTCTCAAAGCATCATAAATTATAAATTACACATTCCTCCCATGGTTGATACAACAATCCATATCAAATTCCCCATAAAATCACTATTCATTAAGAACATGAAACCCTAACAAGCCAAAATTATGATTTCCAAACCCAATTTATGGTAATGAAATCAATTATCATTTTTCCCATAATTACTCATATCGTTTTCTTCTAAAAATCATTTTTCAGGAAACTATATAAAACCCTAGTTTATAAATATCATATTTTTGGATGAGACATGGTAGCTTACTACTAATTTCAAGCATGGCTTTCATCCACAAATAAGGATCCACACCCAAAATTCCAAGTAGTTCCCTCCAATCACCAAAAATTGGATCATCTCATCTTTTCCATCGTCTAAATAGCCAAAACCCAAGTGGAGAGGTATGTCAACTTGATTACCCATATTAATTCCCATGTTTTCTAGCAAAATTGATGAAAAATGGGGCATAATGGAGTTAGGGTAGGAAGAATGGTGTCAAGGGAGAAAATGGGATGGATTAGAATGAAAATGGAATGTGTTTGGGGCTTAAAACATCATATTTTTCTGGTGCTCTGACATGCCACAGTACCCTTGCCGCAACAGGAAAAAGTCTTACTAAGGCACAAACTTGATAGATATGCCAAAACTGCACTTCTGAAGCCATGATGCAATGGGAAATTGCCTTATCGTGGCAAGTAAATGCCTTTCCATAGAAGGGAAAAGCCCTGCTATAACATGGATTTGTTGTATGCCAAAAAAATGGTTTTTTGAAGCCTTGCTGCAGTAGGAAAATTTTATCCTGACATAGTGTTAGTAATTTGATCATAAATTTTACATAAGATGTCTAAATTTCATTACTTTTGAAGCATTGGAAAGATAAATTCAAGGGCAACAACTTTTATGTTAACAACATTTTCGAAATTAGCCTTCAAACATGTCAAAATTTCAATAAAGTTGACCCATCTCGTTGATCTTGTTATTTTTAAATCATCTAGGACAATTTTGGTGTATTAGTGATAACTTCCTCATATTATATTAGAATCAAGTGATTTTTGATCTATTAGACAAATAATTACATGATCTACAATTTCTATTTTGAGCACTATTTCAAATTAGTCCATTATACATGTCAAAATTCAATCACAATGATCTCTTTTTTAAATTCAGCATTTACACATGTGAAAGATCACTATAACCCCATTCTCCATAAAACATTTCAAATATCCCAATAATCACTTTACACACCTCACAAGTGTAAAATAGGGCATGTTTAATCTATTCACTACTTTATTTGGGGTCAATTGCCAAAAATCACCTACTAAGATACTTTTAACCAAATTTTCTGCTATAAGTGACTCCATATGCCATTTTCATTACAAAATGCATCCAAGACTCAAACTAATGTTTCACACACATTACAATATATATAATAACTATCTTCAACTATTCACATTAATCATAAATATATTTTTTCCAAAATTCACCATTTCAGTTCTTATAGTCATTACATAATTTAAATTGATGAAATTTATGAATTTCAAGCATCAAACTCTACCCATATCCATATAGGAAAATTTCAATCACCTCAAACATCATATAAGGCTATTCATTCATTAAAATTTTTATGATTTTGAAAATCACCTGTTGAGTTCTTTTTATTTGAATATTTAACTCAATAGTTCAAAATTCCAAAACTATCTCAAAATTTCAATTCAATATCTCATACACATTACAATATATATAATAATTATACTACATAAGTCATTCAAGTCATATACATGACTTTACTTAAAATCATTACGGGGGTTCATGTCACTTCATTCAGTCTTCCATAAAAATTTATTTACAAAACATTGTGTATCACCTCAATTCCTCACTTTACTGAAATGCAAAAACTTTCTCCAAAAATTTCAACACTATAGGTATTACATCTATCTTAATTAAACACTAGAGTATTGATATCTAATAAGCTTCAATAAGATATCATTTTATATATGAGCCTAATCTTTGTACAAATCAGCCTGAGAAAAGAGACAATGTAATGTGCAAAAAGAGTGTTATTAATCAGTTATGTGAGTTGGTGGTGAACTCAAGTAAACCACATTCTATGAGTTGTTGGTGAGCTCTAAAAAACCAACAAGTAATCTAGTAATCTTCAAAACTAGTGAGTTTCCTGGTGAGCTCATAAAACCAGAAGAGTGTTAGGAATATTATGCTCATGCCCCTAGAGCTGAAATCCAAAAGAGTATTGGGAACACTATCTACACCCCCTTAGAGCTGTAATCTAGAAGAGTGCTAGGAGCAATTATGTACTTCCAATATATGGGATATAGTGGAACCCAAGGTATAATGAGTTAGTGTCCTTTAAAGAGTGGATGTAGGGATGGGGTTCCTGAACCACTATAAAAGTTGTGTTGTTTGTGCGTGTGGTTGTTCACCAATTTTGCTCTTCATTAAGCATAACATTATCATGCACACATGATAACCTGCCTGAAATAAGAATGTCTAAGAGAAGTTGAATTTGGAAGTGAAGCAGTCACATTGATTAAACAATAAGATGTGAAAATTGCATATGTACAACATCACTACTTCTTCTTAGCTCGTTAATTTTTATTTGGCTATAATTTTTATATGCTTAATTCACTCCTCCCCTCTTAAGCTAATCTTTTATATGGGACTAATAAGTGATATCAGAGTAGACTTCATAATTTAATTTTAACTACCAAAAGTTAACTAGTAAAGTGATTCTAATGGCCAAATCATTCCACAACATTCCTGCTTAGAAATAAGTCTTCACATACTCTTATGCATTAATAATATATATTATTAATTCTACAATTTTTTTTAAAAAAAACTACTATCTCTCACTAAGGATGATAGAACAGTGATATATAGCTTTGTTAAAAAATACATTAGAAATTACATGTGACAAAGCTAACAAGATCTAGAAGACCAAAGCAATTGACTCTACAAGATCTGCAGAGAAAAGAGAAGCACTTGAGGAAAATTCAGAGGAGCTAAAGATCATTAAGTAAGCAATTTTTAGTGTCTTATCAGTTCAAGAAAATGAGGTAAATTTCTAATTTAAATTCTCAAATTTTCAAGAAATCTATATTTTCTTTGAATGTTACTTGATTGGCATCATATTTTGAATGTCATACATAGTAAGCTACCTATAGAATTGAAAGTATATGATTGAGAATCGCTTGTACATTCCTCATTGATTTGCTTATGCATATAAAGAGATTAATCACTCAAACCTTTGAAAATTAAAAACTTTTAATCATAAGTAAAATAATATTACCTACTCAAATAATCATGTTTATCTCAGATCAAAAATTAATTGAAAAATCTCATCATTTCATCTAGGCCCATGGATGAAGTTTACACTTTGTCTATAGGATTGTCTGATGCTACCAAATTCGTCTAAAGCTCCCGAGGACGTACTCGATGAATCCCTCATTTAACCTTGTATCAGATGTAGCTATGCTAATCATTATAAGTGATAGAGTCCTCACTCGGAAAAAGGCAATTCAAATTCCCATCATTTCATTCTCCACCCCTCGTCTTCTTAGCGCCATTTTTCCCATGTTCATCTTGGTGTTAAAATCCCTAAGCTCTTCTATTTCAAAACCCTAAAACCTTAGCTGATGGAAATGGAGGACTTAAGAGCTACAAAGATGACTCCAACATCAACATTCGGAAGGAAAGGAAGTAGAAAGGAGTCAGAGGAATTGCATGCATCGAGAAGAAGCAAAGCATGAAGAAATAGGTTTCTAGAGGTTACTTTCCAAAATGATGAACAAAGTTACCAAGATTACATGAATAAATTTGTTAATAGAAAATTCATGAAGGGTAGAGCCATTGATTTTAAAACTTTTGAGAAGATGAAGCTGGAAGTATATGATTGAATAAACTTTCAGGGTTGGAAAAATCATATGAGTCATAGAAAGGAAAGCTATTCCAGAATGGTAAAAATACTTCTCTACAATTACAACACCTAGAAGAGAGTTGTTTTCACAGCTGATAAGAACACCTATTCATAAGAATGTAAAGAATCTAAATCCCAAGGATCTGGATATAAACTTAAGGCTTGCTCACCTTATCCTCAATAACATTCATCCCAAGGTTGGAAGTAGGGATAATGTTTTTGAGAGAGATGTAAAGATTCTTTGGCCATTGAAGTATAAGAAGAAATTGGATCTTACTAAGCTGATGTCTGACCATCTCTTTAAAGTCAAATCATTACCAAGACTTCCTTTGCCTTATGGAATGGCAATGGCTTAAATATTGAAAAAGGCAGAGGTGGACTTATCATATGAAGTTCTAGAGGTATTCAAATCCTAAGACAGTTGATGACGTAATGCTAAAGAGGATGAAAATAACCATACCATCAAGTGATATAGAAGAGGAGGAAGAAGCAAGAAGTAAAGAACATGAGCAAGCAGATAGAGCACAAAGGGCGAGAGAAGAAGAAGAAGAAGAAGAAGAAAGGATAGATTCTATCAGGGACGATATAGAGGAAACTCCTTCAATAGTTGCAGCAGAAGAGACAACAGCACTGGAAAGAGAAGCAAAAACTGTAGCAAAATGATCTCCACACCATAGTCAAATTCCATCTCCCTCTGGGCCTATTCACTAACCTCTAGTAATCCAACACATTGCACGAGATCATGAGTCTCCACACCATAGTCCAATTCCATCTCCTTCCAAACTTCTTCATTCATCTCCACCTACCCAACACATTCCACAAAATCTTCAAAATAGACTTCATAATATTGAACTCTTTGCTACATCTATGACTCTCAGGATGGATTCATTGTACAAAAAGGTGGATACTCTATTCTCATTACTGGAATCCATCAAAAGTCAAATGAAGCCAGCTCCTATCTCACCAGTTAGAGACATTCACTCAACTTCTCCATCTCTTCAAGCAGTTCACTCTTCTCCTACCTCATCTCACCAAACACCTCAATTTTCCCCTGCTCCATTTTTGCCACATCATACACCTGATAAATCTCCATCACCCACTCATCACAAAAATCCTCCAATTGAACTTACCAGGTCTGACTCTGTGTCTTCTATATTCGAGTCAGCAATTCCAATAAGTAAAATCTTTAAATCCTTAAAATCCATCTCTAAGAAACATTCATCCTAAGAAAATCCCTCTTCACCTCCACAGGACATCAATCAATCCACCTCATTCAAACTTGTTCAAATTCCAAAATCCTCTCGTCCATCTCTATTCATCCCTCAATCACCGTCAAACATCAGTCAACCTAGTCCACCAAAAGTCATGCCATCCTCAATTAGATCATACCATTTCTATTGCCTCAAAATCCCCAAAGAAAATTCTTCAAACCCTAAGAATAGAAATTAAAAGTGATCCTTGAAGAAATTGAACATCGACTATTAATAAACAAAATAGTTGCTTTCACTCTTTAATCATAAAATAAATCCTTCACTTTGTTTGATCTTCTATTTCAATTTCTGAAGACCAAGATTATCTTGACAGCATCATCATAATAGAAGTAACATCCAAAACCTTCAACCTAAACCTCTTCTAGATGGAGATAAAATCATTGATAAAATCCTAAATGAATTCTCCCAACAATCACCAAATTTTGCTCCTTCCACAATACCAAATGTTGAATCCTTTCCCTCTACAATTCACACTTCTTCTGAATCATCTCCTTCCACAACACTTGCTCTCTCTATCATTGAACCATTTCCTTCAACAACCCATCATCCCTCTTCTAATGCTTAGCCTTCTACAAAGATCAAAGTTTCAGTCTCCAAGCCCTCAACAAGCAATACTCAAGGAGCTGAACCTACATATATTCCTCCAAGCATAATCTCCATGATGCATGCCACCTTCAACTATTGAACAAATGTCAACACTGCAGCAATTCATCATGGCAAGCCTCTTCCATATCCAGAGCTATTAGATGATAACTATCGAGGGATTAAACTCATTAATCATCATGAAATAGCTTCTGATCCTCTTATGATGACTATAACCATTTTTGAAAGATGGTTAGCTACCAAAAAAGAAGCATAAGATCAAGGATTACCTCTTCCTCATCCAATACTAATGGATCCTGACCACCTTAGTTGAATTCAAATTATCCCTTGTGTCCAAAATGCTCTTAATGTGAAACTCCCATCAGAAAAATGAAGTCTTTTGGAGAATTATGATTTGGGGTCATTGATGTATTTTGTCATATATTATACATATCTCATTAATGAAATTATTTTTGGACAATTTTACCCCTCTTGAATTCATCTTTTTGATCATGACAAAAAGGGGGAGAATATTTGCAATGAGTGAAAATATGAGTAAAAATAGGACTATATAGGAGTAAAATTTAATGATGGTACCTACTCAGGGGGAGTCAAGCCACATAAGCTAAATTTTAAAAATAGCACACCTAGGAGAAGTTAAACAAGCAAACTATGCACTAAGTCAGGGGGAGCCATAATACATTTATCCATACATAAATTTCATGGACATTCACACTAATGAGTACTTTTATTCTCTTTGAAAGGTATTACACTCAAATGTTTTATCATCATCAAAAAGGGAGAGAATATTGAACCAAATGATGCATATGGCAAACAGCCAAGTTTTGATGAGGAGCAACAACATATGAGTGAACATGTGTTGCATTAACAAGTGTGTTCCCAAGCATTGCAGAAACAGATATAAGAATATAGGGAAACAACTCAAATGGAGTGGACAAAACACACACAGAGAACACAGCAACAAGCAAACTCCACTGACAAAAAAGAAGACAAAATGATCAAAAAGAATGACACTAGAAATTTAAAAAGAAGCCATCAAGTAAATCTATAGCCATGAAGTTCAATTCTCACTGTGTGATCGAGCAAATTATCTATAGATAAAGTTAATGTCAGACAGTATTTACCTTAGAAAGATTCAAACAAATCCTTTCATGAACAAGTTAGAAAAACTGCTTATAATCAACATTGGTCTGCAACAAATAGATGGGTTCAGTTTACAAAAGCAAGAGATGAAACTAAGCTGAAATCGGATAAATGAAGAAGCTAAAGTGGAGTCAAATTACTCAAGCATTTGTCTCTCATATAATGCTCATTTGAAACCTAAAGAAGCTAAGGAACCTGTCTGCAATCTCTATAGAAAATATAAAAGAAAAAGTAAAAGCTGCACAAAAGCTAAAGAAGAAAACTTTATCTGTCTTCTTCATCTACAAGAGTTGTCTGCAACTAGCAACAGTCAAACCATTAGACAATCTTTGAAGAAGCAAGTCATCCATGCATTAATGAGTCATATGTTACTTTATGTTACTTAATAGACAACCCATCATATGAGCGACTAAAAGGAGGATTCATCTGCACACTACAACTTTGCCTATCACCTATGATAGACAAACCAACAGACAAACCATTTGGAAAACTTTGTCTACTTATTTTAAAAGATAAACAATAGACAAAGTACATTTTGTTGATCAAGGAAAAAGCCTTATATGCCACGAAGAATCATTTGCTGCTTATAACTAACAAAGCCACTTCGGTTGATGAAAAGAGGACTTCATCTAGTGAAAGTCACTTTGTCTGCTATAAAGAAGCTTTGTTCGCACCACAAGGATAGTTTGCTACTTACAATAGACAAAGCCACTTTGGCTTATGAAAAGAAGACCTTGTTTAGTGAAAGTCACTTTGTCTGCCATGAAGAAGTTTTGTCCATACCACAAAGATTATCTGCCACTTAAAATAGATAAAGCTACTTTGCCTAAATGAAAGAAACTTCATCTGCAAAGAGAACATCATCTGATAAGTAACAAAAGAAGAAGAACTTTGTCTGCACCTCTATAATTCATCTGTTACTTATAATAGACAAACCAAAGATGAAGTAAAATGCTACAAAGGTCTCTAACAAAATTATAAAAATAAAGCTGCCAATTATGTGGATCTACTCAGAGCAACTTTTTCTATTACTTACAAGAGACAAATCCAAGACATGATCTTACAAAGTTCTCAAATATAATATATCATATCATAAAGAGTAGAAGCCACCTGTACCAGACATTATTGACTGCACTCTCCAATCAAAATCTTATTCAAAGCAGATCGGACAAATCGAGCTAAGCTGAAGACAGAAAGAAATTCAAAGGAAAGTAGTCTACTTTCTAATTAAGGTTGCAACTTTCAGAGGTTACACCCCATTAGGCTTAATGAGCATCTTTCCAAAATATTGAAAGAGTCAGTCAAGTAGAAAATTCTTTATCTGATATTTCCTAAAATCTAAAAAGCATCTTCTTCAATAACAAAGTTGCAGGCTTTTCAACTAAAAATGAGTCTTTCAAGAAGACAACTTTTCAACGAGAAAAATCAGAATGGTCTTCTACATTCAAAGGAAAGCCAACTACCTCTTATGGGCAGAAATTTCTGAAGCAATATAAAGGTAGTGTAATGTCAATGAAGAAGGTTAAGCTGAGAGAGAAATCAGAACAGAGTTTAATCAAGTAACATCTCTCAATCAAACTAAGCTTCCTCCTAGATAATCAATCTCCATTGCACGATAAATAATGAGCCTAAAAGTTCTATCTTAATTAAACATCTAGAGTATTGATATCTAATAAGCTTCAATAAGATATCATTTTATATATAAGCTTAATGTTTGTACAAATTAGCCTAAGAAAAAAGGCAATGTAACGTGCAAATAGAGTATTGTTAATCAGTTATGTGAGTTGGTGATGAACTCAAGAAAGCCACATTCCATGAGTTATTAGTGAGCTCAAAAAAACTAACAAGTTTGCTGGTAATCTTCAAAACTAGTGAGTTTCCTCATGAGCTCGTGAAACTAGAAAGTGTTGGGAATACTATGCTTATGCCCCTGGAGCTGGAATTCAGAAGAGTGTTGGAAACACTATCTACACCCCTAGAGTTATAATCTAGTAGAGTGCTATGATCACTTGTGTACTTCCATTATATGGGATATAGTGGAACCCAAGGAATAATGAGTTGGTGTCCTTGAAAGAGTGGATGTAGGGACAGAGTTCCCAAACCATTATAAAAGTTGTGTTGTTTATATGTGTGGTTGTTCACCTATTTTGCTCTTCACTAAGTATAACATTATCATGCACACACATTAACCTGCCTAAAATAAGAATGGCTAAGAAAAGTTAAATTTGGAAGTGAAGTAGTTACATTGATTAAAAAATTAGATGTGTAAATTACATATGTCCTGTATCACTACTTCTTCTTAGCTCATTATTTTTTATTTAGTCATATTTTTTATATGCTCAATTCACCCCTCCCCTCTTGAACTACTTATTTATATGGGACCAACTCCTTCTATTTTCTTTCTTAATCCTTCTACAATTCTTTTGTTAGCTATTTCTCCCAACCTTCTGGTTTGCGGGTGCATCACTGATGAGAACTTTTGCTGAATCCCATGGGAGGTACAAAAGTTTCAAAATGGTTTGCCATCGAACTGTGTTTTCGTTATCTTATGATTAAGATTCTTGAAACTTTGAAACTACACATTATCCTTCCAAGTATGAAGTCTTTTGCCTATTTAATTAATATGGGCCAAGTTGCTTTGGCTTCTACCCACTTTGTGATGTAATCAATTGTGATAAATATATATTTCCTTCTTTTGATAGCTAGCAAGAATGGGTCCAGAATATCTATTCCTCATTGATAGAATAGCCATAGGCTACTGATTATTGTTAACCTCATGTAACGCCCCGCCCTCCTGGGGTCGTTACTCCACTTTACACCATAAATCCACATGATTATACCATGATTTTTCC
>JAYJMB010003897.1:0-13565 GCA_036873735.1 Pouteria campechiana
GGTGGAGCCATGGGAGAAAAGACTCCAGAAGAAACTTATGAGCTATATGAGATGTTGGGAGCAAATTCTTAGTAGAAGAGTGTAAGAGGTAGATCTAGAGGAATTTATGAATTAAACTCTAACTCTTATCTATCAATGCAGATGTCTGAGATGGCTAAGATGTGCACCATTATGGTGAACTTGAAATTACCACAACCTGCTCCAATGGAGGTTTGTTCTTTTTATGGTAATTTGGGACATTCACCTAATGTTTACCCTTCAAATGAACATTTTGCAGGTGATGCTGAGCAAGATAATGCAATGAATTTCTACAATCAGTAGCTACAAAAGGACCCATTCTCAAACTCTTACAATTCTAGTTGGAGAAACCATCCTAACTTCCCTTGAAACAAGCAAAGAAATCAGAATCAAGCTTGAACTTCATTTCAATCATAACCAAAGAAGCCTATGCTTGAAGAAACTATGTAGAGTTTCATTCAAGCAACACAAACCCAATTCCAGAATAATGCAACCAAATTCCAAAACATTAATTCCAGATTCCATAACGTGGAGGCATCCATGAAAAAGATGGAAACTCATTTAAGACGAATTGCAGAAGCAGTACAGAGCCACACACCTAGGAAGCTACCTAGCCAACTGGAGCAAGTAAAAGTAATAACAACACTGAGTGGAAAGGTATTTGATAATAAAGTTGGAGAAGAAATTGATAGTTCAATTGTTTCTACAGGATTGGAGAAAGGAAAGAAAAAGGCTGAGGAGGAAGTGCATCCAAAGAAGGTAGTATTTCTAGTAGTTGACCCTTTTGTCAACTATAAAGCACCCCCACCATATGATCCTCTTATTCCTTTTCTAGGAAGGCTGAAGTAAAGAAAATTTGATAAATCATTTTCTGACATTTATGATATCCTTTCTAAGGTTAATGTTAATTTGCCTTTGCTTGATATGATAAAGAACATGCCTGGTTATGCTAATTTTTTTAAGTAACTAATCACAAGGAAGTGTAAGTGTAAGTCACATGAGAAAGTTCTGTTCTCAGAGGTAGCTAGTGCAGTTCTACAGACAAACCTTCCTCCAAAACTTAAGGATCCAGGTAGTTTCAATATCTTGATCGCTGTTGGAGGGACAAACAAGGTAAAGGCAATGCTAGACTTAGGTGCAAGCATCAATTTGATGCCTTATTCTATTTATATACAACTTGGATTGGGAGAATTGAAACCCACTACAATGTCTCTACAACTTGCTGATAGATCAGTTAAATATCCTAAAGGCATTATAGAGGACATTCTTGTGTAGATTAATAAGCTGATTATTACTGCAGATTTCGTTATGCTTGACATGGAGAGGCAAATGATTCCAGAAAGAGAAGTGCCTATTCTTCTAGGATGCCCTTTCATGGCAACCACTAAGACAATCGTAGATGTACAGAATAGGTAGTTGAAGATGACTGTCTTAGATAAAACTGTAGAATTTTCTATTTATAATTCTTTATCTCTACCTTCAGATCCTAGTGGATGTTTTCAATTTAATGAATTGGACTCACTTATTTTATCAACTTCTGTGCAGGAGAACAACTGGTAAATTAGAATTGGTGCTCACTGCAGATGGATTGGAGGAAGATGAAGAAATAATGATTTGAAAATTGAACTTGATAGAGGAGAGCAAGTCAAAGAAGGAGAAGTTTTCAATGAAAGGTTGTCACATGTGAACCCAGAAGTGGAACAATCGACTGCTATATCACCCCAACTCGAATTGAAGCAATTACCTTAGAACTTAAAGTATGTATTTCTTAGTGAAAATAATACTCTTCCAATGATAATTGCTTTGACTTATCTGTTGATGTAGAACATAAGCTGATGAATGTGTTAAGAGAGCACAAAGGGGCTATAGGGTGGACCTTAGCAAACATTAAGGGAATTAGCCCCACTGTGTGCATGCATAAAATTTTGCTGGAAGATGATGCAAAGACTTCCAAAGAAGCTTAGAGGAGACTTAACCCACATATGAAAGAAGCTGTGAGAGTAGAGGTAATCAAATTGTTGGATGCAGGTATTATCTATCCAATCTCTAACATTAAATGGGTAAGTCCAGTGCATGTGGTGCTAAAGAAGTCTAGTATTTCTGTTGTTAAAAATGACAATGATGAAATGGTGTCAATGCGAATGACTACAGGGTGGTGGATGTGCATGGACTACAGGAAAGTCAATGCAACCACAAGAAAGGATCACTTTCCCCTTCCTTTTATTGATCAAATGCTTGAAAGATTGGCAGGTCATTCTTACTACTATTTTCTAGATGATTTTTTAGGTTATAATCAAGTTCTAATTGCCCCAGAAGATCAGAAGAAGACCACTTGTACCCACCCATTTGGAATGTTTGCATATCAAAGGATGCCTTTTGGTTTGTGCAAAGCTCCTACAAGTTTTCAAAGGTGTATGATGTCCATCTTTTCTGACATGAGTGAAAATTTTATTGAGGTGTTTATGGATGATTTTTCTATTTTTGGAGACTCATTTGATTATTTTCTTAATAACTTAAGATTGGTGCTTAGAAGGTGTATGGAAATGAATTTAACACTAAGTTGGGAGAAGTGCCACTTCTTAGTGAAGTAGGGAATTGTGCTTAGACAAATTATTTCAAGTAAAAGCATTGAAGTAGACAAGGCAAAAATTGAATTGATTGCAAAGTTACCTCCCCCAATTTCAATCAAGGGAGTTAGAAGTTTTCTTGGTCATGCAGGGTTTTACCGATGGTTTATTAAAGATTTCTCAAAAATTTCTAGACTGCTTTGTAACCTACTGGCTAAGGATGTAACTTTCTATTTTGATGAGGAGTGCCTTGTTGCCTTCAACACTTTGAAATAAAAATTGACATAAACTCCGATTTTAGCAGTTTCTAATTGGTGTATTCCATTTTAATTCATGTGTGATGCATTGGACTTTGCTGTTGGTGTTGTACTAGGATAGAGAGCAGACAAGTCACCTCATGTTATTCATTATGCAAGTAGGACTCTAAATGAAGCATAATTGAACTATTCTGCCACTGAAAAAAAATTGCTTACTATTGTATTTGGTTTAGAAAAATTCCATTCTTACTTGATTGGTTCAAAGGTAATTGTTAATTAAAATCATGCTGCATTGAGATATTTGCTAAAAAAAAAGATGCCAAGCCCAGGTTGATAAAATGGATCTTATTATTGCAAAAGTTTGATTTGATAATCAAGAACAAGAAGGGGTGCGAGAATGTTGTAGCTGATCATCTATCCAGATTGGTGGAAGGAGCTAACTTTGAGCAAGAAAGAGGAAAGGAAAACATTCCTATCAATGAGATCTTTCCTGATGAGCAATTATTTTCTATGAAGGGGAGTGAACCTTGATATGTTGATATTGTAAATTACCTGGTTAAAGGAATGTTCAATCCTCTGTTGAATTCACAGGGAAGGAGAAAGTTGATGTCAATGGGGAGACACTATTTCTGGGATGACCCAATCTTATTCAAAATATGCTAGACCAAATCATTAAGTGTTGCATTCCAGAAGATGAGCAACAGAGTATTCTTTTACATTGCCACACATTTAGTCATGAAGGGCATTTTGGAGGGAAGAAAGCTGCTCTCAAAGTCTTTCAATCTGGATTTTATTGGCTAACTATTTTTAGGGACACTCATGCTTTTTGTACAATATGTAACAGATGCCAGAGAACATTGAACATTGGAAGGAGGGATGAGATGCCATTTACAGGTAACCTTGTCATTAAACTTTTTGATGTATGGGGTATTGATTTCATGGGTCCATTCCCACCATCCAATGTGAACTTGTATATTTTGCTTGCTATGGATTATGTGTCCAAGTGGATTGAAGCTATGACCACTAAGACTAATGATGCTAATGTTGTGATGAGATTTTTGAAAGGTAGGATTTTTTCCAAGTTTGGCACTCCTAGATCAATCATTAGTGATAGGGGAACTCATTTTTGCAATAAAGTTTTTGCAGCTCTATTGAAAAAGTACAACATCACTCATAGAGTTACATTAACTTACCATCCATGAATGTCGTGGCAAGTAGAAGTCAAAAACTGATGGATAAAAGCAATTCTCAAAAAGACCGTGAACACTTCAAGAAAAGATTGGGCAATGAAGCTAAACGATGCCTTACGGGCATATAGGACCGCTTTCAAGACTCCAATTGGAATAAGTCCATATAGACTTATTTTTGGAAAAGCCTGCCATTTGCCCTTCAAGTTGGAGCACAAGGTATATTGGGTTATAAAACATTTGAAATTTGATATAGAAAGGTAGGAGAGTAGAGGAAACTTCTGCTTCACAAACTTAAGGAGCCGAGGAATGAAGCATATGAGAATGCCAAGATTTATAAGGACCAAACAAAGAAATATCATGATGAAGTGATTCTTAAAAGGCAAATTGAACCTGGAATGGATTTTCTACTTTATGACTCATGTTTGTATTTATTTTCAGGAAAACTGCAATCATGTTGGGTCAGTCCATTCCTTGTCACATAAGTGTTTCCTCATGGAGCTATTGAACTAAAGAATCCAAAAGATGGGGATCCTTTAAGGTTAATGGTCATTGATTCAAGAGATACAACAGGAATGACGTGCCAATGCAGTTGAATGAAGTGTGTGAAATTGAAATTTTTTTAGGAAAAGGGAGTTCATCTTGCTCAGATGTTAAATAAAGCGCTTCTTGGGAGGCAACCCAAGTTGTTTCATCTTTCAGTTATTTCAAATTCTTAGACATAGTTATATTCTTTCATTAATAAAGTATGTTAGTTGCATTAGTTTAAATAAACTTGAATTAATTATTAAGTTGTTAGATTACATTGATATTTTCCTATTTGCTATACTTAGTACATTGTGATTTTGTGATTGATAGGTTAAGTTCCTAAATGAAGGAATTGGTGAGCAAAACAAGTTAAGTTTAGAGAAGGGAGTCATTGGTATGCGGTGGAGAATCGACAAAAACAAAATGGAGGCAGCAAGATGGCATCTCTAGAGCTGAAAAATCGAAGGTTACAAGAGGAGGCAGCAAGATAGTGTCGTCGATGCCCATTCTGGAGCCTCTAATGCGAGAAATCCATCCCAAGGCAACAATCTGCCATGTCCAGCTCCCATTCTGGCATCGCTAGTGTCAGAATTCTTTGTAAAGACCACCTAGGTAGTGAGGTGGCGCTACTGTCCATCCCTTTTAAAGCCACGCTCGTACACCCTCATTCCCATTCCCTCTTCATGTGAGCTTTGCCTCCCTCTCTCCCCTTCTCTCCAAAACCTCTCCTCACAACCCAAAAGCCCATTCTCACATCCCCAAGTTCAAGGCTTCATCATCTAAACCTTCTTTCCTCCATCTTCCTACTTGGAGTTTACTCAAGCAGTCCCTTAGAATCAAAAGTAAGTTACTTCTTGCATCTCAATCCTTCTTCTATTTGTATTCTTGGTGGATTTGATCATTTTTATGGTGGTTTAAAGAGAAATGGAGGTGGGTTCTTGTGTATGGAGATTTCTTGTCATTGTGCACACTTCTTGTCATTGTGCACACTAAGTGTGAGATGAATCCTTTGAGCTAGTGTGTGTATGGTTTCTCTTTGGAAAATGTTGCAAGGGTATATGTAAAAAGATTGGTTATATATTGAAGTAGAATTTGAGGTCGTATCAAGGCAAACGTTAAGAAAACTCCAAGTGCATGCTACATATTTAATGAAATGCCTTGGTGAAGAAAGAGACCTTTTACTTGTGGTGTAGGCACAAATTCTTACTTGTACTTGTTATTTCAAAGTGAAGTAGAATTGTGTGATTTGGTCAAGATGGAGCTTGGTAAATTTGCTTCATTTTGGTTGCTCAAGTTAGTATGCTACTGCTTTCCTTGTATTTTTATCACCATGCCTCCAAAGAAATCTACTTATGCTAGACCCTCCAAGAGAAGGCGCACACGAGAGTCTGATGCACCACCTAAACCCGTGTTTTTCAATGCCTGAGCTAAAGACATCTTCAGACACTCTCTAGTAGATCATGAAAGAATAAGAGAAAGGGGCTTTGATACTACATATAATGACAGCCAATCTCATTCAAGTTTGGCATTGGATGGACTTTGCAGCTCAACCTAATGCGGCAGTGGTGCCACTGGTTAAGGTATTATGTCAATGCCTGAGAATAATATGAAGCAAACTTGAGGGAGCTTAAGGCACTTGTGCATGGGAAGAGGGTCCCTTTTGACCGATTTGCCATCAACCAAGTATATGAGCTTGCAGACATTAAAGAGAGTGAATACTCAACTTGGATTGAGCAAGGTCTTGATTATAAGGCCATCATCTCTTACCTTACTCAATTAGGGAGAACGTGGAAGACCCAGAATGACAAGGTAATAAGTTTTCCAAGAGGGCACTTGGAGGGAACGAGTAAGGCTTGACACTATTTCATCTTAGCTAAAATGTTGCCTTCAAATCATGTTTTTGATGTGGCAACAAAGCGAGCCCTTCTCAAATATGCAATTCAAATGGGATTGTCCATTGATGTAGGCTGGGTTATCAAGCGCTCCATCATTTCTTTCATCACAGGGAGGCTCACAAGTGGACTAGGACATCCTTCACTTATCTGCCAATTGTGCCTTATGGTTGGAGTTCCTACCATTGGTAAAGAGGAACTCCAACAACCTCTCCTGGTAATCAATGATGCCATTATGGAAACTTTTGAAAAGACATCTCATGTAAGTACTAAAGCTGGTCCTTCAACTTTAACCCAAAGTTCTTCCCAATAGAGACCCACGAGGAAATCTTCTTCTAAATAACCTTCTCTTAATAATCTCCAATCATGCTTAGTGGGAGTTCAATCTTGGCAGAGGCAAATGATGAAGGAGCAGTGGCAACTGCTCATATCTATGGTGGACCACAACAATGCTCTAACTACCATACTCTAGAGTTGTAACATATTACAAGGTGACAGCTCAATTATTTTCCTCACTCCACCAAATTTTCCTAATTTACCAGAAGAATTTGAGAGTTGGGTGGAAGGCAATAGCTTAGATGAATGATCCTACCCATTTAAGGAAAGTCCTTGTTTTCAATTATTTTATTCCACTTTGAGGATAATGTTGCTTTCAATTTTGGGGGTGTTCATATTTTGTTTATGGATGTGTTTGTCTTAGCTTATGGTTTGTTGTAGTTCTAGTTTTTGTGTTGTGTGTTTATTTGGTTTGTCTAGTTTATGTGTTATGTTTAAATCTCTATATTGAATATTTTATTTGATTATAGTTGGGATAGTTGTGTGTTTTGAACATTGATTAGGGTCATCATACAAAACCAATGACATGTATGTGACATTTGATAATAGTTAAGTTGAAAATGATAGAAATCACTATTGTCTACATGCTTGACTTGATCCTTTGTCTAATTTTCTATAGATTCCTTATACACAGTAATCATATTGACTTAGCCATTTCTTTTGAAATCTTTGAATACTTAGCATAAGTTTAAGAGACTAAGTATTCATTGTTCAATTTGAATTCTAGGATTCTTGGTAACTATGTTGAGACAAGCATTAGATGAGATAAAAGGAAAACAAGAGTAAAAGCTTATTGTTTATAGGGGGATCACATCTTTATGAATCGGAAAGAAAACACGTTTAGGAGTTTGGTAGTAATATAGCCCAAGTAATAAGGGGGATCACATTCAGGAAAAGAATATAAAAAAATAAAAATTGAGGAATATGATAGTAATAGAGCCCACAAAAAAATTATCAAATGCTCATCTAAAGTAGTCCATTTGGTTTAATTTGCGAATTCTCAGGGTAACATTGAATATGTATTACTCAGTTGCTTGAATGAATTTAAGTGTGAATAGATGTAGATTGAAATGGCTAAAATTCTTTCACATGCACATGGAATCTAATGTGGAAAGGAAAAGGCTGAAGTTGAAAATTAAAAGACATATGTGATGTCTTGATTGTTTCCTCTTAACTATGCTTATTTTATTGAGGTTTTAGATTAATAGCCTAGATGGATGTTCATTGTGTCCTTTATGAATTTTTGTGTTTTTATTTTGCTCAAGGATGAGTAAATAAGTACGTTTGGGGGTATTTGATAAGTGAATTTCATTCACTTATATTATGTATGAATATCCTTATTACTTTTAAATATATTTTATACTTATTTATTGAATTTTCTAGGTGTTTTGAAGTTGGAAAAGAAAAGAAAATGGAAGGAAAAGATGAAACTCAAGAATTGGAAAAGAAGAAAACTGCAAGGAGCTCAAAAATCAAAGTTTCAAGTGAAAATTATCCTGGCGCAGTCGGCACCAGGATCCGTTATCACTTATTGTTGGACAACAAGGCAGCATCGGCTATGTTAGGTTGGCTCTGCTCCTTAATTTTAGTAGATTTTCTGCTAGCCCAGTTTGGGGGTTTTTAAGGCAAGAAGTTAGGGTTTTGGGGGCATCTTTCCACTTTAGTTTTGAGGGTTCTTTCTGAGGGTTTTGAGGGTGAATTCTTGAAGTTTCTTGTGGAGAAGAAGGGGAGATTGCAAGTAAGCAAGAGGAAGGAGAGAGGATGTTTTTCATTGTGATGATCTTGTCTAAGGGAATTGTTTTGATCTTTATTATGAATTAATCTCTCTTTCTAGGGTGAAGATGTAACCCTTTTTTATACTTTTTGTCATGTGGATTATTGGTTATAAATGATTATATGATCTTGTTTCATTCATGATGTTGTTTGGAATGATTTAATTTGTCGTATTGCTTAGTCACCAATATTGTAAGTTAGATTGATTATCCAAGAATGGTTAAGGCAGACACCATGAGCTTCCTTAAATAAAAAAAAATGGTTAAGGTAGACACCATATGCGAAACCATGATATTTTGGTTTATTATGTTCTTGACCTTAATAGATTTTCACCTTAATGGGTTTTCACCTCAATTATGCTACACAACATAGGTAATTAGAATAAGTGAAAATACTTTATTTGAACCCGCACACCTAATGGCAATGATCATGTATTTGAAAGAATGAACCCAAGTGAAACATTGAATCTAGCATTCTATTAGCAAAGGGGTATCATTTAGTGGTGAAATCGGATCCCTAGACCTTTGCGTCTTGTTAATCTCCCTGCATTATTATTAATCATTGATTTACTTGCATTCCATTAAGTTTTTGAAATTCTACCAATCATTACTACATATTCATTTAGTTATAAATACATTCTTTTTAAAAATAGTATAGTTCCTAAAATTAATCAAGTAAGTTTGGTCATTCTCTGTGGGATCGACCCTTGCATTGCATACTAGACTGCTATATGTCCATACACTTGTGAGGAATTATAATTTAAACCATTAATCCACATGATCCAAACCATGTTTTCAAACTTAAGAAAGGTCTCTATGGATTAAAACAAGCTCCTAGAGCATGGTATGAGCGACTAAGTAAATTCTAAGTAAAAAAAGGATTTATTAGGGGCAAAGATACACTTCATTAAGCATGAAAAAAATGATATGCTGATTGTTTGAATCTATGTAGATGATATTGTGTTTGGTGCTACTAATGTTAAATTATTTCAATATTTCTCTAAAGTCATGCAGGGAGAATTTGAAATAAGGTTAATGGGTGAGATAAAATTCTTTCTGGGACTTCAAATAAAGCAGATGAAGGAAGGAATTTTCACCCATCAAGCAAAACATATTAAAAAGATACTCAAGAAATTTGATTTAGAAGAAGGAAAGCCATTAGGCACGCCAATGAGCATCTCTATCAAAATGGAAAAGGATGAAAAAGGTAAATCTATTTGTCAAAAACTCTATAGAACTATGATAGGATCTCTTTTATATTTAACAGTAAGTTGGCTAGATATTATGTTCAGTGTCTACATGTGTGCATGACTCTAGTTAGATTCTAAAGAATAAAGAATCACCTCTAGTTGCTATTAAGAGAATCTTTAGATACCTTTCAGACACACCAAACTTTGGTTTATGGTATGCAAAAGGTTTAAACTTTGAATTAGTTGGGTACTCTGATGCAAATTTTGCAGGATATAAGAGAGATATGAAGATTACCTGAGGATTGTGTTAGTTTCTTGGAAGCATGATTATATCATAGTTCTCTAAGAAACAAACATCTATTACATTATCAACGACTGAGGCTAAATATAAATTAGCAAGTAGTTATCGTGCACAAATTTTATGGATGAAATAATAATTGAATGATTATGATTTAAAATATACTAATAAACCTATCAAATGTGATAATACCAATTCCATAAATCTGATAAAGAATCCAGCATTGCATTCTATCACTAAATATATAGAAGTTAGACATCACTTTATTAAAGATCACGTACAAAATCATGATATTTGCTTGGAATATATACCAATTGAATATCAGTCAATAGATATTTTCACAAAGCCACTTCTAGGGGACAAATTTTTTGAAAATTAAAAGGGAACTTGGAGTACTACATCCATGTACATAAATTGCATATTACATGATTTAATTATTTTATGATGACAATCATTATTTGTTTAAAGTTGATAATTAAGAATCTTGCTTAAAGTTATGTCAAAATATTTGAATTTTTCATGTATACTATATTTTTTAAAAGCTTTAGAGTTAATTCTACTATCAAATAACTACTTTGAGTATCTTTAGAAGTTCCAAAGCATCCCTTTAGAGCCTTTAAATCTTGTACTTAGTTTCAAAAACCCTAAAACATGTTTAATTTTGAAGTCTTTCATGATGCACTAAAACATCCTCAAAACTTTTGATGTTATTAGCTTAGAAATTCTAAAACCCCACAGCAAATACTAAAACTCTTCAGAATCTCTGAAATCACAAACATCAAAACCCTTGTCTAGAAAACTCCAAATCTCACTCCAGAAATGGTGATTCAAATTCTTATAATGGTTACTTATCTTCCTTTTTAAAGTGCCTTAGTTTTATCTCATTTTCTAAAAGATCTCTCATTGCCCTTCCCAAAACCCTCCAAAAACCCATCACTCTCTCAAAACCCTAAGTCAAACACCCTCCAAAATCCATCTATTGCCAACGACTAGGATGAAGATAGCAAGTGAACCAGCAGAATCTTCATCTATGAATTCTAAGGAAAAAAGAATGGAAGACTCAAAAGAAATTCTGTTGAAAAGAAGAAAAACAGAAGATCATATCCTAAAGGTAATCTTCAACAACAACATTTTCTGCTTATAATAAATTCAATGAAAGTTTTGAAGGAAGAAAAATAGTGAAAGGAAGAACTTTTGATTTTGAGGCTTTTGGAGAAAATGAGTTAAATCTTGAAGTAACCAACTAGATTAAATTCTAGGGTTGGGAAGAATTTCTAAGTTATAAAGATAAATGCTACCCAAGAATGGTTCAAACTCTAATCAGCAACTTTTGTTACAGTACTCAAAAATCATGTATTGGAAATTCAAAGATAGACCTATTTCCTAAAAGCATAAGGAATGCATTCCACATTTCTGGAGAAGAAGGGGAAGAAATTGAGTATCCATCAACTAGAACTAAATTGTTATCTGTAACAAGTACAAAAAGAAGAGGAACTAAAATAAAAATGGAATAACAAAGAGAGATTTGTTATATTAGAAAGAGTCAAAAAATTTCCATTTTTATATTGATTGATCTAAGTGTATATACATCAAAAAATTGCATATTCACATCCTAGACTATAAGTGATCTTAATTACATCTCCATAATGAGAGAAAATACTTGATTAAAAGGAAAATTACAATGCATCTTAGAAACCCAAAAATAAAACACACACACTCTCAAAAAAATAAATATGTGCTATCTTTGGGATCACTGAGCACATTATTGGCTTGATATTTAGGAGATCGCCTCAAGCCAATGGGCAGATAGGATGACAATGGCTCTAGACCAAGTTGCTAGACTCTAGTTCAACCTAAAGAATGAGTGTTTCAATCCAATTGGTTTGTCCCGAATGAAATCAAAACCAAGTGATTTCTATTATTTAAACTATAAGAACTATAGAGACAGTAGGTGGTTTGTGACCCAATTTGCATATCCAGGAAGGACTCAGAAATGGGTGATCTCTATTATATTTAAACTTGAAATAGATCAAAAGTAAATAGGTAACCTAGGTTTGGTTCAGCTTTCTCACATTGCCCATGAGAAGCTTAGGAAGAGTGGGCCAGGTTAACTATGTTTAACTTAGCTCTCTCAATTGCCCATGAGAAGCTTAGGAAGAGTGGGACCAGGATGAATGGCTCCCTCAATTGCCTATGAGAAGAAAAGCTTAAGAAGAGTGAGACTCGGATGACTGGATTTAGCTCGACTTCAATTACCCATAAGAAGCTTAGGAAGAGCGGGACTAGGATGACTGGATTTAGCTCAGCTCTCTCAATTTCCCATGAGAAGCTTTGGAAGAGTGGGACCAAGATGATTGGATTTAGCTCAGCTATCTCAATTGCCCATGAGAAGCTTAGGAAGAGTAGGATGGGGATGACTAGATTTAGCCTGACTCTCTCAATTTCCAATGAGAAGCTTAGGAAGAGTGGGACTACAATGATTGGATTTAGCTCGGCTCTCTTAATTGCCCTTAAGAAGCTTAGGAGGAGTGGGACTAGGATGACTGGATTTAACTCAATTCTCTCAATTGCCCATGAGAAACTTAGGAAGAGTGGGACCAGGATGATTGGGTTTAGCTCGGCTCTCTCAATTGCCCATGAGAAGCTTAGGAAGAGTGGGACCATATGAGAAGCTTAGGAGGAGTGGGACCAGGATGACTGGATTTAGCTTAGCTCTCTCAATTGCCCATGAGAAACTTAGGAAGAGTGGGACCAGGATGACTGCATTTAGCTTAGCTCTCTCAATTGCCCATTGGAAGCTTAGGAAGAGTAGGACCAAGATGACTGGATTTTGGTTGATTTAAAGTGGTTTTACTAAGGTTTAGTGACTCAATGACCCAGTCCTAGACTTAGGCTTTTGAATGATTGGATGGGTGGCATTTTCTAAGGTTTGACTAGGTAGGTCATCACTCAATGACTCAGTCCTAGACTTAGGTTTTTTGAGTGACTAGATAAGTGGTATTTTCCAATAGGGATCAAATCCAGTAGAAGCACCAGCAATGTAAATCATTTTACAAATGGGGGCACGCTAGTAATTTCCCATCTGCATGTGTGAGTTGGGGTAAGCTGTGAGTTGAGTTGGGTGGTATATGAAACTGTGGTCTAGGATGCACAGTTGGACATACGCTGCTGATGGGTATCTAGGACTTTTCATGGAGGTTAAACAATCTAATGCATTGAGAAATCTTATTTATCTAAAAACATGGTTGTTTTCAATTTTGAGGCCATTAGTGTAAATATCTTAGAGAGGGATGATGTGGATGAGCACACAACATTTGGGACATGGAGAATGGAATGGGTATGGTGGCTTGTGGAAGAAGCTTGCATATGGTGCATCTGGCCACAACAGTGGAGATGCACACTCAGGCCATTTGACACAATCTGGCCATGGGGAATGTCAATCTAATTTATTGATTTTGTAGGGAAAAAGTATGTTATATTTCTATGCTGAACTTTATTTATAAAATGTTAATTAACAATA
>JAYJMB010003900.1:0-13562 GCA_036873735.1 Pouteria campechiana
GGGTTTTCTCCATTGTGGAGATGTAATTAGGACCACTTGTGGTCTGGGATGTGAACACACAATTTTTCTGATATACACAGCAAGTGTAATTAATTGAGAAAAAATTAATAATAATGGAAAAATCCTTTGGTATTTTTCGAAGGCGACCAATTCCGGTTATGTCATTCCATTTGCATTTATTTCTTCCTCATCATTTCTTGAGCCCGATTTCGCGATCAAAACACCAGGGTGATTGAATTTAGCTAATTTGATGAATGGTATTTATTAAGGTTTAACTCGGTGAGTCATGACTCAGTGACTCGGTGATTCATGACTCAGTAACTCCGTCCTAGACTTAGGGTTTGAGATGATTTGGTGAGTGTTGTTTGCGAAGGTTTGATTCGATGACTCGGTCCTAAACTTAGGCTTTTGAATGAATTGGGAAGTGGTGTTTGCTAAGGTTTAACTCGGTGAGTCATGACTCAGTGACTCAATCCTAGACTTAGACTTTTGGATGAGTTGATGAGTAGTGTTTTTTAATATCTTATGAAAAACTGAAAGCGGGTGATCTCTACTATTTATACTGTGAGAGATCGAAGATCCAAGTTGCATGAATTAAGCCTAATTACACTTTGAGTTAATTAAGCCTAATCATGATTAGTACTAATAATAGTAATTAGTGTTAAATGATAGTTCTTAATTGATTTAAGGCAATGTTAATAGTTTCTTAATTTATGGGGCAGTTATAAGGTTTGATTATGTTTAAACAGGTTTTAATGTGTCTAATCCGGCATTATCCTGTTGTCCACTAATCATATGGGACCTAACATTACCACAGCATGGGTGAGACCCATGTGTGTACCATAGTAAGACCATGGCAGAGTATCCTCAGGTACTAGAGAAATTGCCAATGGTCAAAGGCAATTGGTTTCAAATGAGTTGAAGACTCCTCCAAGCTCATTCTCTAAAATTCTTTCTATCTCTCTTTTAAGAAGATGGAGGGATATTTATAAGGTTGAGGTCCAGCTTCACCTCTGGGGGTAGTTTAGGAACATGAGATTTACCATTCAGGTATTTTTAGAATGCCAGCTTCAACATTGAGGGTATTTTCAAATTCACCATTTAGGGTATTTTGGGAATTCCTGAAAATGAGCTTAGCTTCAGCATTTCGGCAGTTTGGGAATTCTTGCTTCACCATTGGGGCATTTTGTGCATGGTAGCTTCACCATTAGGAAATTTTTGGGCATGCTAGCTTCACTAGTGGGGGCATCCTTGTCGACATAATTTTCATGCAAGGATCAATAAATATTTATTTGTCTCCCCAAATGCATCGATTGAAGTAGTTTTTTTATGCCATTAATTTTAATTAATTTCATACTTGTGCAATTAATTTGGGTAATGCATTTTCTGAAGAAATACTTTTGGAATACCCGTTTTAGATTCCAAAAAATAACCAATTGGGCAGATTAGAAAATTATGTGTGTCCACATAGACAAGGGATGGCTTTAATTACTGAATTTATGTGAAGTCTCGGTTGTATGGCCATTGCTTGGCTTGTGAGCCATGTTGAGGCAGGCACGACTGCACGGGCTTAGCTGCACGGGACAGGGGGCTGGCTTGAATACATTCACATTTCAACTGCACGCCACATCAGCATCCGAGGCCTCGCCTCCTGTAGGCTGAACCTCAGCCGCACGGTTTTGGTTCTCAACTCCACTGCACGTCAACAGGTTTGAAGGTCATCCCATCTGCGCGTTTGGGTTTTCAGTTGCACGGCACGTCAGCGGCCTTCTCACCTACGCGGGTTCAGATGGATAGCCTGCTTGAGGCTCCTTTGCCGGGCCGATAAACTAGTTGTGTGAGTTGCTAGCTTCTGCAACTGTGGAGGTGGTCCCCACTTCAACTGCACGAGTCGAAAAGTTTGTCCGCTGGAAAAAAGGAACTCATCTCCCTCACCTCCACACCACATCAGCTTCTGCACACCACGTCATTCAGGCATCGTCACGCCATTTCTGCCATCTTCCCGAACTCACAACCTGGCTGTTCGTAGGCTTGCCAAGGCGTTGACGCTGCCGAAGAGATCGTCACCGTGAGCTGAAGGTGCCTGTCTCTGACCGCACAACCGATGGTTTTACCTGTGCGGCTCCACTCAGGCAGACTGAAGTGGTTCACGCCAACCTGATCCAGACCCATCTTTCTGAACTCATAATTTTGACAAGGCATTTCGCTCCCACGGCACGTCATTTCCCTGCCAGCTTGAACCGAACTCATCCAACGTTTGCTGCTTTCCAGGACCCTGAACAGAGAAACAGAAGACGTTGGGTAGGGGAGAGATGGGGACTCATCTTCCTAATGGCTGTCCATGAGTCTCCACCTAATTGTTTCTTCTCCGGCGATCCAGCGAGCCCTTTTGTTGTCTTCCTGTTTGGTCATTCGTCTTTTCTTTGCTGCAGCGACGTCTCCTGCTGTGCCTCCCTCTTCCTCGGCTGTTGCTATCTACGCGATCAGCAATCGTTGTTTACTTGCGTGACCAAAGCGCATCTCTAGTTTGCCGTAGCTTTGACAAAGAAGGCGTTGCTAAATGTCATCTTCCATGTGAGACACTGACCGTCAGAGGAGGTCGTCGGTTGGACAGTTGACAGCAGTGGCATGGGAGTCGGCAATGAAGACGAGGCTGGAGTTGCTCAATACTCGTATTGCTTGAATCGATCGATGGGTTTCTGTTCCGCTTCCCAAATGCGCCATGGCAGCGACCGCAAATCACCTAGTCATGCAATTTTTGGCGGTGTTCTCTTGCATAGGATGGCAAGTCTCATCCGGCAAATGAGAACAATTCCTCTGGTTTCACCAACCACTCATACAGTTGAAGGCTCCGGGTCATTCAATCACGCAGTTGATGGATGACTCGCGCAAAAAGGCAGCCTACGACTCATGTAGACAGAGCTGAAATTCAGCTACGGATGCGTAAGTAGGGCAGCAAGCCCATTTTATGGTCGACGTGGCAGGACCATTTCCGGCGCAGGCGAAGGCTGGGATTCAGCAAGTTGCGCAAACGCCGTAAATACTGATTAGGCAGACCCCACGGACTGTAACATTTGTAATCACGTGGGTTATGCAAACATGGATCCCAAGCAGGCAGATGCAAATCGCACAAGCCGCACGTTCCATTTCTGCAATCCTATGTCCAGCTGCACAGTTTTTGAGAGGCTTCTACTAGCGAGGCTTCTCGTTTTGCAACTTGTGCGGCCGTGGAAGAAGGTTGGCCGAACGGGTTGCGCAGATGGAATAAGTCTGATCAAATGAGTCACACACAGAGTAATGGTTCCCGCAGGCGTGAAATGTCACCGCCCAAAAGCAACAAGAGGCAAAGTCTACGACCTACTGTCCGCAAGTGACAGTCACGTCGCACCAGGGAACTCACGCAGGCAACTTGATTGTGGGCCTTCGCCATCATGACACCTAAACGAAGTGTGTTTGAATATTTTAAATAGCCTCCAAGCCACATTGTAAATGAAGCACACCAGCTTCCGTACATCAGAGTGCAATTCTAGGCCCCATTGCACACGCAACTCTTGAAAATTGTGCACCTCTTCTTCTCCATTCGGCAGCAACATGAAAACAATCACAAAATGTTTAACTCTTGGAAATGGCTCCATGACTTAGTTCTGCCATTGATTTTATTTATATCCCAACAAATGCCCCTCGGTGGCTGGGGGCATGGGTAACTGTATTGCTATGCAGGCATGGCGCCAGGCACCGTTGGTTTATCAAGCTTAAAAATAATGGCAGAAATATATATGCCAATTCTTGTCTTCACCAAATTATACATAGCCTCGCAATCAACTACTGAAAAATGTAGACCTCTATCAGGTTCCAACGGTGACTTAACTGATGAAATCCCAGCCATTGGATCTTCCTGCTAAAACTTGTAGCCGTCATTTCCCCATTTCTTCTTTTGGTTTCTGCTCAACTCAACGGCAGTTTGTCGCCATCTTCTATAAAGTAGCTTCGAAACCCGTTTCATTATTTTCATTCGCACAAGCCTTGACCGTGCTGAACAATGGCTTAAAAAATCATTGCAACATTGGTTCAACCATGCAATTTTGAAACAATCCATCGCTCTCATCTGGACCATTGGTTTAGATTTCCAGAAGACTGCCACTGGTTTCCTCTTTAGGAATTCTTTTTGTAAGAACTTTTTGATTGCTCCCTGCTTTAGCTAGGCTCAACGTCTCCTACTGGCTCAATGACCTTTAAATCACCATCGTCCACTCTGTTTTGAACCGTACCATCAATGCATAATGGTTGTCAATTCGAGCTTCAGAGAGCTCCCACCTTTTCCCATTCTAGGAACATTTTGGGGAGCTTTTCTAGCTTGCTTATTCTGGTATCCACTAGGCTCAACGGCCGCCCGCTGCTTACCTGTAAAGCTGCTTAAAAAATGTCGTTGCCTCCCATTCTTTCCATCTTGCGAACGCTACTTTCGGTTTCAGACTCTACACCATTTTGATGGGTTCTCTCTGAGAACTCATTCCGGTTTACTTTTCTTGCTAGAAGAGGAGGGATTCAGCCTCTGTTCTCCTTGGGAGAGGCAAAAGATTACCCCCTGTTACTTGTTGCCGTCTACTATCTCAGGAAACCCAAGATTTTCTTCCCATCATTCTACTATTTTCATTTGGAAGAAGTGGAAAGATTATTTCCTACAAATCATTGCCGCCCACTCAGTGTCATGGTGACGGATCTGGAGACTTTCTTGGGAATTTTATTTGCCGACGTCCTTGGCCATGTAGATTTTTCAGTTTGGTAAAGGCAGGCAGCATTTCTATTTGGCTTCTTCTTCAACATTATTTCATGATCATTTTTTTCCTACTTGCATTATTCCCTTGGTGCTGGGGAAGAAGACGCCCCTTGACTTGGAGCCGCACGTGATTGAAAAATGACCAGTGTGCCTGTCTAGTGGGCTTGACCGTGATGACCAAACAAAGTGGTTTGGCAGCCCACAAGTGTTTCTGAAGGCTTGCGGGGTGCAGCCCAGTCACGTAGCTCACGAGCTGCGATTCGGCGTGGTCCACGAAAGTTCTCTAGTGGGTTTGTGGCACACGGCCCAGGTACACGGCTGAAGGTTCGTGGCTCACGACCCAATGCCTGGTGGGCTGCCGATTGAGCTCATGGCGCCGCCCAGCAGTGGGCTGCGTGCGTGGGGCCAGCGCTGATGGGGTCTCTTATCTTAGCCTAATGCTACTGGCTTGATATCAAAGATTAATGACTTGGAAATCGTATCATAGCCATCACATTATGATCATTGTATTTTGATACGACCTTGACATTTATTGAAGTAACATTCACTTCTAGCCGGCTTTTAACAATCTTAAGCATTTGGAATTTTAGTCTAAAATCCCAATGCCTTAGATTAGACGTTTCAATCACTTGTGATGTAATTATACTTCTTCCATAGCATTATCTTTCTGCTTTGTAATTATGGAAAAGCCCAAAAAAAAATCATGAATTTTGTTGAAAAAATCCCAAATACATGGGTTTTGCTGCGAAAAGCCCAAAGTTCATTAATTTTGTTAAAAAAAATCCCCATTACATGGGTTTTGCTATGAAAAGCCCAAAAATTCATGAATTTTATTGGAAAAATCCCAAATACATGGGTTTTGCTGTGAAAAGCCCAAAATTTATGGATTTTGCTACATTTGAATTTCTTTGCTCTTTCTTCATGTTATCACGCATTCCTTTATAATTCGAATGAAGAATTTACTAACACACTTTGCTCCCCCTTGGGATTTTTTTTCTTTGATAAGTATGGAGCCCATCATTAGAGAAGCATCTTCTTCGCCTGTCAGCTCGATTGATTGTGTAGACTTTGATGATTCTCCCGTTAGAGTTGATGAATCAAGCCATGTCCCTCGCAATATTAATTCAGTCTTTACAAGAAAGCATGTTGTAAATGATCAAGATGAAGCAACATTGACGCACTCTATGGCAAATAGTTTTGTTCCAAATCCTCCCATCGTTGAAGTGATTCTTTCATCTAATGTTACCCTTGAGCAAGATGTAAGAGTATTAGAAAACAGATTAGAAGAAAGAGAGATCCTTGTTCCATCACAGTGCCAGGGAAAGGTTCATATTGCAGCCCAGTGCCAAGGAAAAATTCTTCTTGCACCACAACACCAAGATGAGGTTCCTATTGTGCCACCCTGCCAAAAGGAAGTTCCTATTACACCACCATGCCAAGGAGAAGTTCATGTTACAGCCCAGTGTCAAGAGAGAGTTCCTATGGTGCCACAACGCTAAGAGAAAGTTCATGTTACGGCCTAGTGTAAAGGGAAAGTTCCTATGGTGTCACAACACCTATCGCAGTAGAAACAAAAGAAGCAAAAGAAAGGTGGTGAACCTCACCTTCAAAGTGCTATCCGTTATTATCAGGTTAAGGAGATAGACAAGGGTTTTTTTGTTTGGCTGAAAGCAGAGCTCCCGAAGCAAAAACCTTTTGGTTTTGATAGTGACATCCTGAGTCATTCTCCAATACGTCACTTTTCCATGATAAAAATGAAGAGTCAAGAAAGCTCTTTCGCTCTCCACTCTCAACCTTGCTTTGTACATAGAAAAGATGTTGAAACCACTTACCTATCTGCTAAATTTTTTGCGCACTATGATGAGAAGGACCATTTTGATGGTTATTTCCTATCTCCCATCAAAGAGATGTTGGATCCTCATGAATACTTTGTGGAGACCCCTTACCAGAGGGCAATAATTCTTGAGGGTTATAAATTTGTTATTGATGGTGAAAGAGGCTGATTCAAGGGTGGTTTACTAAAGAACAATTTCTTTAAACCTTGGGCAGAGCATATAGCAGTAATGCACAAAAGCGTCCTCTATCAGGCTAGCATTTGTGACAAGATTCTTTGCACTTATAATCTATTCCACCAGCACAAGGAGGCCATGTGTAGCTTCATTCAATTCTCGTCTTCGACAACCAATTCTTTTCATTTCCCTTGTGGTGAGATGAGCATCACACTGTGGGATCTTAATGTCGTTTGTGGGTTGCCTATCATCAGGAAGCCTTTTGATTTGTACCTCCCACCGAATGGGGATTTCAGAGAAGGTAGCTTAGGTTATCGCGTCTTGAATATAATGAGTAAGTTAAGACAGTCTGGCACTAAGCTTTCTTGGATAGGCTGGGCATAATTGTTCAGAAGGATTTTCAATCACAATGCTTGAAGCGGTAAGATGCTAGCATCTGAAGATTGGGTCAAATGGAATATTTGGGCTGATGAAGCTCTTCTGAGCAGTATCTCCCTAGAGAGAAGTTAGTCTTATTCCTTATGCTGTGGCTTTCTGTTATTATCTGTCTTTCATCAGCACATGATCATTACATCAACCCCTTATGCTTAATGTCAGCTCTTCAACTTGCCAAAGGTAAGAGACTGTCCATGGCTCCTCATGTATCGTGCGACATCTATCGCGGGCTGAACGATATAGTTTTACATCATTCTGGGCCAATCACGCGCACCACTTACTTTCCAGTCCATTTCTTTACAGCTTGGTTAGGACTTTATTTCTCCTAGATTTACGAGGTTGACTCACCAACTCAATTGCCTGGTGAAGGTTAATTATTGGAGAAGTTCTTGACTACCATTTTTAGAAATATATGATTTGATGAAGTGACAAATCGGTTAGTGAAGCTGCATAATTTTCCTCAGGAGATGTTTTTGCTTACTCCAGTCAATAATCCTTCGGAATTTGAGGTGAAAGGCATGGAAGAAACCTCTGATAAGATTAATGATTTCATCATTTCTTTGCAAGCTTGCTTGCTTCTCCAGGTTTTGAGTTGAACCATATTTCCCGAATCGGTTTACTAGGCAGTTTGGTTATGACCAAAAAATGTCAGGTCACATCATATTTATATCGCGAGAAGAGCATATAACAGGAGTGGGTCCATCTTGGTGGTATCCACTGTCATTTCATTTTACCTCTACATTTCAAGATTATGATATTTTCTTACCTGGTTTGGCCCAAAGAGTCCACATGACCAAGGACTATGCTTGGTGGTATAGCAGCAATGGGGGAAAAATCAGTAGAGCGATGCTTCCTAATTATGGTATGCTTACTTATCGTCCGTTGATATCCTCTTTTGTACTTGACATGCTTGAGGATGTCTTCTTAAGGGCACAATGGGTCATGGATTTTGAGAGGCCAGTCACTTTTCCACAATGAGTTTTATGGTTAGACGAACATCATCCTCATCAGAATATTCATTGCACTGATGGCATTCACATTGGGTGGTGGGGTTATGGTAAGCAGATATACCCCGTAGGTGAAAATATCTAGACGAAGCCAATAACTCCTAAGCTGGCTCCTTATGTCCCTCCAAATTATGCTGAGAAAATTGCACCAATTAGCGTGCCTCTTTTAATGGAGGAAAAGACAAAAGCAAAAGCTAATGTAGAGGCAGAGGTAGGGTTGGAACGATACTTGACAGATTATACTCTAGTACGATTCTGTGATAACGCTCCTTTGGCTTCAGTTCCTCTGAGAACAACCTTATCTTAAAAGAAAGGGACTGAATCTAGTAGTGTTGTTGCTAAGCAGGATGAGAGGGCAAAGACTAGCCAAGGATTGTCCGAGCCTCCTCCTCCAAGAGTGACCAAAAGTATAATTTCGCATTGCGAAGTAGCTCCTCCGATTCTAGCTCTCAAGAAGAAAATAAAAGCAGCAACGAGTAAGGAGGCTCTTGCTCTAGTCATCAAGAAGAGCAAGAAGATGGTAGCTAATGAAGAGGTTCCTGCTCTTGATATCAAGAGGAGTAAGAAGGTGATAGCTAATGATGAAGTTCCATCTCCATCTATCAAGAAAAGCAAGAAAGTGTAGCTAGTAAAGAAGTTCTTGCTCCGGCCATCCAAAGGAGCAAGAGGGCGATAACCAATGAAGAAGTTTTTGCTTCGGCCATCAAAAAGCAAGAAGGCAATAGCCAGTGAAGAAGTTTTTGCTCCGGCCATCAAAAGGAGCAAGAAGGAGATAGCCAGTGAAGAGGTTCTTGCTCTAGCCATCAAAAGGAGCAAAAATGTAATAGCTAGTGAAGAAGCTCTTATTTTGCAAAAGAAACATTGCTTCCAAGAGCTCCACCACTAATCAAAGAAAGAAGACCAAAGTCAAAAAGTGGCTGAACCTCTTCCTAGGAGCATGCTTCCTTATTAGACAACTCCTTCCGCCCCGTCATCTTCTAGACCCATTGAGGCATCAGAGCAAATGGTGGAAGGTGTTGGTGCATTTGGTAGTGAAGATATTGAAGTTGTTGCTGCTACAGGGATCCTCATAGAGATGCATACCAATCAGCCAGATGCTATTGATGCATTAGTAGGAGGCCAGAGGGAATTGTTGCCTGATCTCTTCGATCTGTATGAGGTCATTCGTAAGCTTGGTGACATTCCTTCTCTTCTTTCTCCATTATCTCCATATCTTCTTCATTTGGTAAGACCATCAATTGAGGAGGAGATTACCTTGGCAGAGGTCCCATTGGAGGGCACTGCTTTCGTAGTTGTTCTTAAAGGAGACATGGACAAAGCTATTCTTGATCTTGAGGATGAACATGCCACAAATTACTCTTTGCTCCTGTGGTGTTACAACATATTGATGATAGTGCTTATGAACCACATAGGTAGATACCTGAAGCATCAACATTGTGCTTTCATGCTTTGCTCAGTGAGAATTTTCTTTAGATGTTGTCTTCTGATTGCATCAAGGCAACAAAGGAGCAAAGCAAGGTTCGACAAGAGAACTTAAAAAATGAAGTCTGATCTTTTTGCTCAGATTTTGCTAGATCACTCCAGAAAGCTTCTTCATCCAACGCAATTGCAAATTTAAGAGATCATTTTCTATTCATGCTAAAGGTATAGAAAGGCTGGACAGTGACATCTCATGTCTGTCAGCCATTTTCAATTAACTGAGTCTTTTCAAAAAGCATGGGAACAGGCTAAATTAGATGCTATCCCGAGACTTCCTGCTAAAACCATCGTTGCCCAGGGAAGTTGAACTTGAGGATATATGTGCTAAGATTGATGAGAAATCATTAGCCACAAGGATAACTTCGGAGCATCTTTCATCTCTTTAAGTAGAGTTGACCTCTCTTTGAGAAGATGTTAGAAAAAAAAAAGAGATCACCTCAAAGCCCTTCGTAGGGAGTTTCACCAGTTGAGCCATCATTTATCCTTTTAAGAATCTCTTGTTGCTTCCAAGGAGAAAGATGAAGCTAAAGGTCTAGAAATCATCAAGCACTCAAAAAAAGAAGTGGCTGCTTCCCAACAAGAAGTGACAGTGACTGAGGAGACTTTAATAGAATTAACGTCATCTCCAATTGTGAGCTCAAAACCTACTCAAGTTTTGAAGACAGCAGAGGAGTAGTTCAACCTTTTGAAGGAATCCATTTTAACTACTGTAATTCATTTGCAAACTCCTTCTATGTATGAGCATCTTATATGTTAATGAATGTGTAATTTTAGCACCTTTTTCTCACAACACTTGGTTTCTTGACATGTTTTCTTTCTCTTTTTCTTTATTGGCAATTCCACTTTTGCATGTAGATTGAATTACTTAAGAAATAATTGCAAGGAATAGGGAAGAAGAAGTGAATGCCCTTGCATTTGCTCCCTTCTAGCTCATGCGTTGCAATGATTTGAATTTTGCATGTAGATTAAATCGCTTTAGGAACATTTGCAAGGATTAGAAAGGGGGAGCAAATGCTTCTAGCATTTGCCTCCTTCCAGCTCATGCATAGTAATACTTTAGGAAATGCCCACTAATAATAGGTAATTCTCCTATACCATTACTATTTATAATTTGATATGAACCATTGGCATGAGCCTCTTGCATGACATAAAGGCCTTCCCACTTGGGTTCAAATTTGCCAATTAATTTGTCACCCGCCATTAGTTAAGTCCTTAGTTTGAGAACTAAATCACTCGATTGGTAAGCTTGGTGTTTAACTGATCAGTTATATGCCTCAACCATGCGACCTTGGTAAAACTCGATTCTTTGCTTAGGTTGGAACCACTTTTCGTCCAAAGCGTCAAGCTCTTCGAACCGCAACTTGGCTTGTTGATCAGTTGTTAGCCCCGAATGTGTTGCAACTCTAAGCAATGACATTTGCACTTCTAAGGGTAGGATCGCCTCTGCCATGAACACCAAAGAATAAGAAGTTGCATTAGTAGCTATCCAATGAGTGGTGCAATAAGCCCAAAGTGCCTCTGGCAATTTTAGATGCCATTACCGCTTATTCTTATCTATAATTCTCCTTATGATCTTTAGGATTGCCTTATTGAACACTTTCACTTGGCCATTTCCTTGTAGATGATATGGTGTAGAGAATATATGTTTGATGCCTTATTTTTGACAAAACGTCTCCATTTTCTCATTCTTGAATGGAGTGCCATTGTCCGACGTAATTTGGCATGGATTACCATATTGATACATGATCTTGAATTTGATAAACTCGATTACTTTTTTGGCTCTGACTCTCTTTTATGAGTTGGCTTCTGCCCACTTAGAGAAGTAATCAGTTGCAGCCAGGATGTAGTCATGTCTCTTGGAAGATGGAGGATTGATTGGACTAATGATATCAAATTTATACCATGCAAATGGCTAAGAGATGCTTGCGGGTACCAATTTTGAAGGTGGTACGTGCCGATATCCCCATGGAGCTGACATTGGAGACATGATTTAGCAAATTGCAATGAGTCTAAGACCATGATAGGCCAGTAATATCCCAAGCATTTGATTCATCTACATAATCTTTGACTAAATGGACGTCTGTTGCATTCACCAGAATGTGCTTCCATGAGTGCATATTGGATCTCTTCCCCATTAAGACAATGAAGCCAAAGTCCATCATATACCTGGCGATATAGTGTATTATTGAAATACACATATCAAGTAGCTCTTTTTCATAGAGCTAATCTTTCTTATGAGTTTTTTGAGAGAATCCATATTGCAGGTAGTCGATGTACGAGGTTCACCAATCATCTAATATTAGTTCCATGTAGGCTACTCATTCCACTTGCTTAGTAGTCTCCTCATCATATGAGTCAAGAATGCAGCTTCATTGCTCAACTTTGACCACAACTTCTTAGCTTCCGGCAACAGCTAAAGCGGTTGCTAAATTTGCTAGAGCATCAGCGATGGTATTCTCAGTCCTAGGGATATGCCCCATGATGACTTGAAAGAGTTAATCTAATAGCCCTTGCGTGATATCATAATACCGGTGCAAACTAAACTGATGAACCTCGTATTTAGTGGTTAATTGTTAGACTACTAGTTCTGAATCATCGAAGATGTCTAATTTTGTGATCCCAAAATTTAGGATAATCTGAAGTCTTAAGACTAATGCCTCATACTCTGCTTCATTGTTGGTTTAATTCTTTTCTAAGTAGAAAGGATATGGAAGAATGCCCCTTTCTGAGGTGAGATGAAGATAATTCCAATGCTAGTGCTGATAACTTTAGCAGCCCCATCGAAGTACATCTGCCAGGGAGTGTTGACTTGTGCAATAAATACATCCTAGTCTGGCAAGTCTTCTTATATAACAACCTCTTTATCAACTAAATAAGCTGACATGAAGTAAACCAGAACTTGTCCTTTCATTGCTTTTCTCAAGATAAAGGTGATATCAAATTCTAATAGCAGTAATGACCACTTAGCCAACGTCCTGATAGCATGGGACAAGTGATCAAGAACTTGAGCGGATCCACTTTAGAAATTAATAGGATCTCATGAGCAAGGAAATAATGCCTTAACTTTTGAACTATAAATACCAAGGCAAGGCATGTCTTTTCGATTAGAGAATAATTGTATTCTGCATCGATCAATCGATGACTAAGGTAATACAATGGTTGCTCCTTACCATCTTGATTTTCTTGTGCGAGTAATGCCCCCAATAATTGCTCGCTCGTGGAGATGTATAGAATAAGCGGTTTACCCTTAGCTGGTGCAGCTAAAATCAGCGGGTTGCAGAGTAATTTTTTGATGGTATTGTATGCTCTAGCAAGCTTTGTCCCAAACAAAGGCAACATCTTTCTTTAGTAGATGATGAAATGGTTGACATCTTCCTGCTAAATTGGCAACAAACCTTTTGATATAAGATAGCTTGCCTTGCAAACTTCTCAGGTCATCTTTGTTCCTTGGGGGAGACATGTTTCTGATGGCCTTTGCTTTTTATGGGTCCACCTCAATTCTTTAATGGCGGAAAATGAATCCCAGGAACCTACCTAACCTAACTCCAAATGCACATTTAAGCGGGTTCATAAGTAGCTTGTTTTTTTCGAGCCGCACAATGATGATGCATAGATCCTCATGGTGTTGATCATAACCATTGGATCTTACTACCAAGTCATCAATATAACATTTAACATGTTCATGAAGCATGTCATGAAAAATAACTTGCATAGCTTTTTGATAAGTCATTCTTTTAGTTTTTAATCCAAATGGCATAACTTTATAACAGAAGATGCCCATTTGGTGGTGCTGTCGTGGGCACACCAAATTTAGAACCTTGCTCCAATCTAATTTTCTGTAGTAGTGTGAGTAAG